>CAMZMU010000035.1:21569853-21721756 GCA_947311845.1 Poa pratensis
ATGTATATCTCATGGATAGTTGTCAACATAAAGCAATATAACAAGTGCAATAAGTAAATATGTAAGAATCAATGCACACAAAGTTGACACAAGTGTTTGCTTCTAAGATAGAAAGGAGTAGGTAAACTGACTCAACATAAAGTAAAAGATAGGCCCTTCGCAGAGGGAAGCAGGGATTAAATCATGTGCTAGAGCTTTTTAAGTTTTCGAAAGCATATAGAGAGCACAAAATAAGTATTTGAGAGGTGTTTGTTGTTGTCAACGAATGGTAGTGGGCACTCTAACCCCCTTGTCAACCAGACTTTCAAAGAGCGGCTCCCATGAAGGACGTTATTCTACCAGCAAGGTAGATCATCCCTCTTCTCTTTTGTTTACACATGTATTTTAGTTTCTTTATAGATGACACTCCTCCCAACCTTTTGCTTACACAAGCCATGGCTAACCGAATCCTCGGGTGCCTTCCAACATTCACATACCATGGAGGAGTGTCTATTGCAAAATTAAGTTGCTTACTGATAAATCAGGGCAAAACATGTGAAGAGAATTATTAATGAAAGTTGTAATTAATTGGGGCTGGGCACCCCGTTGCCAGCTCTTTTTGCAAATTATTGGATAAGCGGATGTATATGCCACTAGTCCAGGTGAAAGTCTGTCAGAAGTAAATGACAAGATTGAAAGATAAAACACCACATACTTCCTCATGAGCTATAAAACATTGACACAAATAAGGAGTAATAAAGTTTTGAATAGTTTAAAGGTAGCACATGAAATATTTACTTGGAATGGCAGGAAATACCACATAGTAGGTAGGTATGGTGGACACAAATGGCATGGGTTTTGGCTCAAGTTTTGGATGCACGAGAAGCATTCCCTCTCAGTACAGAGTTTAGGCTAGCAAGGTTGTTTGAAGCAAACACAAGTATAAACCGGTACAGCAAGAATCACATAAAAACATATTGCAAGTATTATAAGACTCTACACTGTCTTCCTTGTTGCTCAAACATTTTACCAGAAAATATCTAGACCTTAGAGAGAACAAATATGCATCCCAAGTCTCAACAAGCTCTACGGTAGTTCTCCACTACTAGGCTTTAACTACATGATGCAAGAGCTTAAACATGATCTACTTGAGAGCTCAAAACAATTGCAAAGCATCAAATCAAAACAAGACAATGATCTACAAGAATGCATATGTCTTTTCCAATACCAACTACTACATGTAGCATTTTCTTTCTTCCAAACAAACACCAATAATTTATTAAACATAAACTCTCCAAATGATAATATAATGCAGCAAGAGAGTATTTATAAACAAGTGCTAACAGCTCGAAGAGATGCATGAAAAACAGGAGCTAAAAGCACTGCAGTAGCTAGTTAAGAATACTCAACAAATATAAGTGAAGAACATGAGTATTCACATGAAAAAGCGGAGCGTGTCTCTCTCCCACACAAGGATTGCTAGGATCCGAATTTATTCAAACAAAAACAAAAATAAAAACACACAGACGCTCCAAGTAAAGCGCATAAGATGTGAAAGAATTAAAATATAGTTTCACTAGAGATGACCTGATAAGTTTGTTGATGAAGAAGGGGATGCCTTGGGCATCCCCAAGCTTAGACGCTTGAGTCTCTCTGAATATGGTTGGGATGAACCACGGGGGCATCCCCAAGCTTAGGCTTTTCACTCTTCTTGATCACATAATATCACCCTTCTCGCTTGATCCTTGAAAACTTCCTTCACACCAAACTCAAGACAGTTCTCATTAGAGGGTTAGTGCATAATCAAAAATTCTCATATTCTGTAATGATACAATCAATCCCAAAGCTTCTGGACATTAGCTACAGCCACCAATGCTTTGTGGAGCAAAGAAATCCACACAAACACAGTAAAAGAGCGAATGCAAAACAAAAGGCAGAATCTGTCAAAAACAGAACAGTCTGGAATGACGAATTTTTTCGAGGCACTTAAGTTGCTCAGATGGATCTGGCCTAAAATAATGAAAGTTGCGTACATATCTCAGGAATATGCGTGATTTTTCTCAGAATTTTTTGAATTTTCTACAGGGAGATAAGCTCAAATCCGTGACAGCTAAAAATCTGTCACTGCGCAGAAATCCAAATCTTGCATCAACTTTCAATATAGAACTTTACTTGGCACAACATTGCGATAAAATAAAGATACAAAGGAGTTGCTACAGAAGTAACAAAACTCCTTGACTCAAAGAAAACAAAAATAACAGCAAATAAAAACGATGGGTTGTCTCCCATAAGCGCTTTTCTTTAACGCCTTTCAGCTAGGCGCAGAAAGTGAAAATCAAGTGTTGTCAAGAGAAGAAACATCAACGGAGAGTTTAGAAGTTTTCTCAACGATGCATTGCACTTTATCTATGTAAGTTTCAGAAACTCCCCTTTCATTACTTTTAGGTAAACTATCCTCATCAAATAAATTTTCAGGCACAATCCAATTAAAGTTCTTTTCTAGTGCCTCATGCATTCCTGCAATCTTAAAAGGAATTGGTATTTTATTCTCTCCTTCATAACTAGTTTCTTTAGTGTACTTGGATCTTTCCTTCTCTAATTTTTCAAGTATATTGGCGATATCAATGTAATAACCAAGCATCCTATATCGCATAAAAACTTTTCTAGCTTCACTAGCTACATCTCCAAATTCTTTGAGAAGGGTTTCTAAAACAAAATCCTTCTTTTCCCCCTCTTCCATATCATGAAGTCTAAGAAACATATGCTGCATTATAGGGTTAAGGTTAACAAACCTAGCTTCAAGCATGTGGACTAAGGAGGCAGCAGCAATTTCATAATTAGGGGCAAGTTCTACCAAGGATCTATCTTCAAAATCTTTCAGCTTGCTAACATGACTAAAAAATTCTTCAATGTTGTCTCTTCCAATGATAGACCCACTACCCACAGATATTTCTTTTAAAGTGTACTTAGGGAGAGCATGATGAAATAATAAAAACTAAACAGAAAATAAACTAGATGCAAGTAACTAATTTTTTTGTGTTTTTGATAAAGAGAGCAAACAAGACTAAATAAAAATAAACTAAGCAAGACAAATAACAAAGTAAAGAGATTGGGTGTGAGAGACTCCCCTTGCAGAAGCAATTCTGTTTTCCCCGGCAACGGCGCCAGAAAACGTGTTGGTGGCTCTAGGTTAATAGTGCCAGAAACAATGCTTGTACGTCACACGTCAGTTGGGAACCCCAAGAGGAAGGTATGATGAGTGCAGCAGTAAGTTTTCCCTCAGTATGAAACCAAGGTTTAATCGACCAGTAGGAAAACGAGGTTTGCTTCGAAGGTGTTGGTGAAGGAGTGTAGTGCGGCGCAACACCAGGGATTCCGGTGCCAACGTGGAACCTGCACAACACAATCAAATTACTTTGCCCCAACTTAACAGTGAGGTTGTCAATCTCACCGGCTTGCTGAAAACAAAGGGTTAAACGTATCGAATGGAAAATGATGTTTGTTTGCATAAAACAGTAGAGAACAATGATTGCAGTAGATTGTATTTCAGATGTAAAAGAATGGACCGGGGTCCACAGTTCACTAGTGGTGTCTCTCCAATAAGATAACTAACATGCTGGGTAAACAAATTACAGCTGGGCAATTGACAATTGATAAGTGCATATAACATGCATGTGTGAGCTGTGGTGTCTACTATGAGATTCATTTGGGCATTACGACAAAGTACATAGACCGCTATCCAGCATGCATCTATGCCTAAATAGTCCACTTTCCGGTTAACATCCGTACCCCTTCCAGTATTAAGTTGCAAGCAACAGACAATTGCATTAAGTAATGTGCGTAATGTAAACAATACATTCATCCTTGAATAAAGCATTGCTGTTTTACCCCTAGTGGCAACAACACATCTACAACCTTAGAACTTGCTGTCACTATCCCAGGTTAAATAGAGGTTGAACCCAACTATCATGCATAAATACCCCCTCTTGGAGTTACAAGTATTCACGTGGCCAAGGCTTCAACAAGTAACGGAGAGCATGCAAGATCACAAATGACATAGACATGATAATATAATATTCAGCTCCACATAGGTATCAATATAAGTCAGATCCCAGCAAACACAACATGTAGCATTACAATAAGATGATCTTGATCATGATAGGCAGCTCACAAGATCTAAACATGATGGCACAAGTGGAGAAGACAACCATCTAGCTACTGCTATGGACCCATAGTCCAAGGATGAACTACTCACGCATCACTCCGGAGGCGGGCATGGCGATGTAGAGCCCTCCGGTGATGATTCCCCTCTCCGGCAGGGTGCCGGGAAGAGCTTCAGAAACCCCCCCGAGTTAGGGTTGGGCGATGTCGGCGGAGCCCCGAGGGGCCCAAATCACCTGGCAGCGCGGCTGGGCTCACTACCGCGCCTGGGTGTGGTTTGGCCACCTCGTGGCTCTCCTTCGTCTCTCCTTCGGACTCCGTGTACGTGCTGGAAAAATAGGGACTTGGCCTTTTGTTTCGTGCAATTCCGAGAATATTTCCAGAAGTAACTTTCTGAAACCAAAAATAGCAGAAAACAGGGAACTGGCACTGTGGCATCTTGTTAATAGGTTAGTCCCAGAAAATGCATAAAAGTGATACGAAGTGTATATAAAACATGTAGCAAATGGTATAATATGAGCATGGAACAGCAGAAATTATGGATACGTTGGAGACGTATCAGTGTTCAAGACCAAGCATAAAACTGATGGTTCTATAGATAAGCACAAAGCGTGTCTGGTTGCCCGCGGTTTCATTCAGCAGCACGGTATTGACTATGGTGACACATTCAGTCCTGTTGTCAAACCAGCGACAATTCGTCTGGTTCTCTCTCTTGTCGTGTCCCGAGGTTGGACGCTTCGTCAGGTTGATGTCAGTAATGCTTTCCTCCATGGGTTCTTATCAGAGGATGTTTACATGCAGCAGCCGCCTGGATTTGAGGATGCTCGTTACCCCTCACATGTCTTCAAGCTTCAGCGTGCTATATATGGTCTGAAGCAGTCTCCTCGAGCGTGGTATGCTCGTTTGAGTTCCCTTCTGCATCAGCTGGGTTTTCTTTCCTCTAAGGCCGATACGTCTTTGTTCATCTTCTCACAAGGTGATGTGCACATATACATATTGGTATACGTTGATGATATCATCATTGCTGGTTCAAGCACTGTTGCGGTTGATCAATTGGTGCGAGCTCTCTCCGACTCTTTTCCTATTAAGGATCTTGGTATGTTGGAGTATTTTCTTGGACTTGAAGCGACTTACAATTCTGGGGGCATGACATTAGCTCAACGTAAGTATGCACTTGATCTCCTACATCGTGTTAGTATGGAGATCTACTTCAACTCCGTTGGTGACTACGGAGCAACTTGCTCGTGATACTGGTGCACTGTTGGTACTGAAGACTCCTTCCGGTATCGCAGTGTTGTTGGTGCACTGTAGTACTTGACTCTCACACGGCCAGATATTTCTTTTGCTGTCAACAAGGTGTGTCAGTTCCTATCTCAGCCTACAGAGATACACTGGGAAGCTGTTAAGCGTATTCTGCGCTTTGTTAAAGGAACTTTGAACACAGGGTTGACTATTCGCAAGACTCCTTCTATGGGTATCAGCATTTTTACAGATGCAGACCGGGCAGGTTGTCCTGATGATTGGCGTTCCACTGGAGGATTTGCAGTCTTTGTTGGATCAAACCTCGTTTCGTGGAGTTCGAAGAAACATCCTACTGTCTCTAGGTCCAGTACAGAGGCATAGTATAAGGCTCTAGCAAATGGAGCTGCTGAAACTATGTGGATAGAATCCTTACTGAAAGAACTCGGAGTTTCTCAGCATCGTGTTCCCATTTTATGGTGTGACAACTTAGGGGCTACTACCTAACAGCAAATCCTGTGTTTCATGCTCGTACTAAGCACATTGAGATCGACTTCCATTTTGTGCGAGAGCGAGTCGCGTGCTCTAGAGGTGAGGTTTATCTCTTCAGGTGATCAATTGGCTGATGTGTTCACCAAACCAGCCACACGACAGATGCTAGACCGTTTTAGAACCAATCTAAATCTTGTATGTACTAGTTTAGATTGAGGGGGTGTGTTAGAGATCGGTCTAGATACGTGGTGTGTTAGTATGCCACCCGTATCCGAGTTGTACTCTGTATTGTACTCTGTCGTTCACCGTATATATAAAGAGGTCGTGGGTGCTGGCTAAGCCACACCGAAACCCTAAACTTAATTGGACTAACCGTATCACGAACTCATCCATGACTGAAATCTTGAGTCGGGACAGCCCTAAGAGTGACTGCATAAGCATTTTTGGAGTTAAGATTTTTCTTCATATGGAACGCTCACGTGGGCTCTAGAATCTGGATACATGCACACATTCTGTCACCAATCTCAAAATAGGCAAATGTGTGGCTTCGAATGATTTTTTTACTGAATATGAGGAATGTTATTTCTAAATAGAATCTATTAACGAAGATAATCGTAGTCCTACTCCTCGTGTTGATAAATTTGTAATAGTACTTCCTATCATCCATGGGTGGAGCTATAAACTGACGATTAGGGTGCATGAGAGTTATTAGCATAGAACCACCACATTAGTCGCCAAATTTCGAAAAAACCACGACTTTGCGTTTTGATCACAAAAAACCACCAGTATTTACGATATTTGTTGCAATTCGCGCCAAAAGAAAATTGAACACAAATTGACAGCGATTCTGACAGGCGTGATCCACCGGTCAGAGTCTACGTGGCAGCACATGTTGATTTTTGATAAAGTGGCACCATGGATCCACATGTCAGACAATAAAAAAATAAAAATATCTAAAAAAATAAAAAAATCAATATTTTATCAAAAAAATAAAAAATATCCCCTCCATTTTCGTGCGGCCATTGGATTTCTACAAAAAATTAATTAAATAAAAAGTAGCAACGATGGGCTCACAGTCACTAGGAGCAAGCAGATTGATCCGTCGGCGTTCTCAATCTTGGCCGCCTGCGCCATTGGATTTCTTTGTTGCTGATGCGTGTAAAACACACGTTCGTTGGAAGACCCCAAGAGCAAGGTGTGATGTAGTGTAGCAGCAAGTTTTCCCTCAGTAAGATCAGTAAGATACCAATATTATCAATCCAGTAGGAGTAAGAAACACTTCTGAATGTTGTTGGTGGCGCCGTTTACTCGATCACCAACGCGGAACCTGCACACAAGACAATCAAACTACTTTGCCCTAACGAAACAGTGAGGGTGTCAACCTCACCGGCTTGCTGAAAATAAAGGATTAAACGTATGGTGTGGAAAATGATATTTAATTGCAGAGAATGAAAAGGAACAATGTTTGCAGTAGGTTATATTTATTAAATGTAAAGAATGGACCGCGGTCCACAGTTCGCTAGTGGTGTTTCTCCAAAAAAGATAATTAACATGCTGGGTAAACGAATTACAGCTGGGCAAATGACAAATATTGAGCGCATGACAATGCATAAATATGACATGATGATTACTATGATATTCATGTGGGCATTACGACAAAGTACATAGACCGTTATCCAACAGCATCTATGACCAATAATCACCTTCAGGTTGTCATCCGAGTTCCCCGTTGGTATTAAGTTGCAACCAACAGATTATTGCAATAAGTACAGTGCATAATGTAAACAACACAATTATCCTTAGACAAAGCATTGATGTTTTACCCCTAGTGGCAAAAGTACATCCACAATCTTAGAAGTTGCTGCCACTCTCCCAGATTAAACGGAGGCATGAACCCACTATTTAGCATAAATACTCACTCTTGGAGTTATAATCATCTACTTGGCCAAAGCATCTACTAGTAACGGAGAGCATGCAAGATCATAAATAACATATAAGATATATTGATAATCAACTTGACATAGTATTCAATATTCATCGGATCCTAGCAAACACAACATGTAGCATTACAACAATATGATCTTGATCATGATATGCAGCTCACAAGATCTAAACATGATAACACAAAGTGGAGAGACTACCATCTAGCTACTGCCATAGACCCATAGTCCAAGGATGAACTACTCACGCATCACTCTGGAGGCGGGCAAGATGATGAAGAGCCCTCCGGTGATGATTCTCCTCTCCGGCAGGGTGCCGGGAAGAGCTTCTAAACCCTCCCGAGCTAGGGTTGACGACGGCGGCGCCTCTGAAACTTTTCGTGGAATATGTCTCGGGTGTCTAGGGTTTTCCTGATGATGTGAATTTATAGACGAAAGGGCGGTGGCTGGAAGCGCCTGTGGGCCCCACGCCACCCCCGGCGCGGTAGGGAGGGGGGCCGCGTCAGTCCATGGCGTGGGTGGCCCATGGCTCCTCTCATTCTCCCTCTGGACTCCGTGTACGTGACGGTAAAATAGGAACTTCAGAATTTCTTTCGTCCAATTCCGAGAATATTTCCAGAACAACTTTTCTGGAATACAAAAACAGCAGAAAACATGAACTGACACTGTACCATCTTGTTAATAGGTTAGTCCCAGAAAATGCATAAAAATGCTATGAAGTGTACATAAAACATGTAACAGTTGGTATAATATCAACATGGAATATCAGAAATTATAGATATGTTTGAGACGCATCAGTTGCTGTGAGGCTGCTTGGTGGGGAGGGAGAAGGAGGCGGGTATGAAGGGCTAGGCGGTGGCGCGGGGTCGCCGGGGATGGGGCAGCCCAGCGGCGGCGAGCTGCGGAGGCCAAGAACGGAGGACATCACCTCCACAAGCTTGCCCTCGTTGTCCTCAAAGTTGAGCAGCATGCCCTTGCCGGCGTCGGCTGCGCGCGCACCCATGCCGCGGCTGCGGCGCAGGCCCTGCCGCAGCTCGTCGGCGTAGGTGTGCTTCCGGAGTTGATGGGGGCGACGACGCGGCGGCCGGGGCGGCGCTCGGCCTGGTGGCGGCCGTGCTTGAGATGTTGCCCCGCGTGGAGGCCGCGCTGGAGCTCCGGGCACGCGCGTGCTACAGCTCCAATTCGAGGACTCAGCACGGACTCGGTGTCGCAGCTCCTAGCGCTCGTGAAGCTCCTGCTCCAGTGCCGGGCCGCCGGAATGGCCGCTCTCGACGCCGGCCTCGAAGGGGATCGCGCCCGGCATGGAGGCGCCGCTCGTTCCAGACTCGCGCGCACTGTCGGACGAGCAGGAGCAGATGCAGGGGAGGCGGCGAGCTTGCAGCGGCCGCCAGGCGACGGCCGGGTGGCCGGAGGAGCAGTGCGGCGGCGACGGCCGCGGCGGTGCTGCGCCTTGAGTCAACCAGCCCGAACAGCTGGCAATCTTTTTTATTGTTTTGAGATATTTTTTATTATCTGACATGTGGGCCCATGGTACCACCTCAGCAAAAAGTCAACATTTCTGCCACGTAAACCCTGACTGGTGGGTTCCGCCTGTCAGAATCGCTGTCAATTTGTGTTCAATTTATTTGTAGCGTGAATTGCAACAAATGTCACGAATAGTTGTGGTTTTTTGTGATCAAAGCGCAAAGGGGTGGTTTTTCGAAATTTGACGACTAATGTGGTTTTTCGGTGCATGATGGGTGCACGAGCCATCAATTTTTGTCCGAACTGAGAAATTCCTTGTTTCTACCGACAAGCGAAGATCGGAATGCCAACACCCAGCTTCACGGACGATCTCACATCAGTGGACCCTACATGGTCGGTGATTGTATCTCTTATTATGTTCTGTTCTGTTTCATGAACAATTTTTTCGATTATTTATGTTTCTATTATGTATTAACTATTAATGATGGTTTTATAATGATTGATTTATTATTTGAATTTGAAAATCGTTAGACTGTATTGGAGTTTTATCTAGACGTCGGATGAGCTTGCATGATCCAAAATCGAAAAATGCGTACCATTTGTAAAAACTGCTCGACATCAAGAGAAGTGTCTAAAACTTTTCCAGAGACAAAAAATTAAAGACTTTGGCTACATATGCTCATACAGTCATGATGTTTACATGACTCTAGTGATTATATTGTATAAATTCAAAACGAAGGGCTTTTGTGTTGGATCACGTCTGATTGTTTTTATGGGAAGCCTGTGAATGTTGAAGCTACGAGCTAATATACTGATCAAGATGGGCTGATGGGGCGCTATTACGTTAGTTGTCGCGCATCCGTATATCTCGCGCAGGCCGGGTACCGATCAAGCTCAATGGCCGTGCCCGTTCGGCACTTGGACGCCAGCCATCTGCATTCACGTGCGCCACGCGGTCAGGCGCTCGTTCCAGGCCCATTCGGTTGCGCACTGGGAGAAGAAAGCTGGGCCGAGCCAGTGGGTTTGAGGGTCCAGCTCCAGGGAAAGCTCGTCCTCCATTAAAAAAAAGCTACATGGAAAGCTGGATAGCTTCCATTGACTTCCGAGGTGCCTCTCCACTGACCAGTGCACCAGTTGACTGTGCTCTCTGAAGCCAAGGATGTTTCTTAACTCAGAGCTCAGAGTATCTCGCAATTCTGACAGTACACATCACCATTTTAGTAGACTCACTCCTTCAGTCGAGGCCATTTACACCAGTCCATGTGATCTGTACGTACGAATACGCGCGGCCACATGAAGCCGGTACGTTCTCCATAGCCCTCCACCTTGGAATTGGATCTACCATGAGTCCATGACCATCGACGCTGACGGAGAAGAGAAGCTGTATGGCTGTACCGTCTTACACTGTCGGCTTGTGTTGGCCGCTGCTGCAGGACCGGGCGCGCACTGCAGCCGGAAGCATCCAGCACGCCCATCTCCCATGTGTCCGTCGTCCTCGGCGTTCACCAACCAACCGCCGCCGTCCATGGCCTGTTCCTCCTTGGTTTCTTCAGCCGGAAGCATCCATCTCAGCTGTGGTGTACTGATCTTCGTCCTGTCTGGACTGGCAATCGCTACGGCCGTTATTGCTTCAGCGAAACCAGCTCGATCCGATCTGAATGATCCTGATCCCTCCACTGAAGCCGTCGGCAGAACGTACGAGTGCACGGCGGCCTTTACGACCTTACGTACGTTGAGCCCCCAGATTCATGGTGAGAAATGGAAGGGAGTGTTACCCGTCAACCATTGTACGTGGCGCCACTGTGTCACTCAGTCACTGTGATCAGTGCTCCCCACCTTGCAAGCAGGATCAGCAGTTCAGCACAGCCAGCCATTGCACTGCCCCATTGGGAGTGTCATGTCAGTGTGTGACCATTTGGTGGCGTCTCGGGCTCACGGTTCAACTCCAACGTCACATCACTGACTGGCACCGACCAGCCAACTCAATCCTTCTTTTTTTTTGAACACTGGAGCGGCCCCGAAGGACCTAGATGCCTCTTAATTCAGCGGTGCAGTTACAATTTACATAGGGGACCTCAGGAGAGAAAAAAATACAAACAAGCCCCTACATATTACAAATAAGCCCCTAGACATGAGTTGGAAAAAGCAATCAACTCCTCTGCTACCGCCGGAGAACGACGAGCTGCAACTCCGGCCATCTTCACCAACGTCGAGGACGGAACCACTTGACCTTGGGAAGAAGGAGAACGCCGTCGCGAGCTCGGAACAGGGCCTCCACCTGGAGGTTGAAGAATCACCAGCATGCATCACCGGCGTCGAGGACCACCTGCTGGTCACCAGAGTCGGTAGCCAAAACGAAGGGCGCCGAGAATGTTCATCACAGATCATCGGCATCTGAACTCCAAGACAGCCGAGAATCCAGCCACGCATCACTGCTTCAACCCCATCCCCAACGCCACCATGGCAAGTTGAATCAGTTGATACAGCTTTGCTACCACCTGATCTCGAGCTGCCGATGGCCTCCGGCCGCCGCACCATAGTAGCACATCCGCCGTCAAACTCCGGGCTCCCGCCACGAGCCAGAGGAGGCAGAAGAGAAGAAAAATTGTAGCAGCAGAAGAACCAAAACCAGACCTTATTAAGGAAGCTGCCTCTGCTCATCATCTTCACCGCCTTCGACTCCCACCATGGGAGCACCGCCGTGAGGAGAAGAACAAAGACCACGAGCTGGATCTGGCAAATCAGCTCTAAACTTCCGGAGCTAGCCTTATTTGGATGGATGCATGGATCTATCCGTCTCGCATGCGCAGCCACCTGCCACCGGCGGCGCACAGCTCGACGGAGAGAGACCATGGCGCCCTGGATCTGGCCGCAGAGATCCAGAATCCTACCCTCAGATGGCACGTAGCCACAACTAGCAAAAGCTAAACCTAGAACACTACTATATACAGCCCATGCTACGCCTCCTCGTCCACGCCGGCCGGCGATGCCGCCAGGGAGGAGAGGGAAGCGAGCCGGGAAGGAGCGGTGGACTCGACGGCTGACTCTCAACGAAACAGAGGAGAGGAGAGGGGAAAGACCGTCCACCGAAAAAGCTCCAATCCTTCTTAAACTTATCATCGTCATCACATGGAAAAGGTACAAACAAACCTTAAAGTTAAACTTGTAGATTAAAGCTAAATTGAACACAAAACTTTAAATCTTGAAAAATTACACTCTGAAATATAAATCACCGTCTATTTTCAACCGTAGACATGTTTGTGCGTCGGGGAAGCAAAGAACCAGACATGAATTTCATGCTGTTACAAAAGATAGCACAAAAACGATGAAGTGCGGAAAGATCAAACCAACGGGGACACGAGATTTAACGTGGAAAAACCTCTCCAAACAAAGGAGAGGAAAAAAACCACGGGCGCCAGCCAGCAATACTTCACTATATCGGGGTGAGGTTACAAACGCTGTGGATTTACAATGTGTGGCTTACCCAAACCGACGGCTTACAAGATGTATTTATAGTGGACAAAACCCTAAATCGGCCTGCAGTCCGACTCGGACACGATCCGTACCATACCGCAGGGGCTACGGCCCAAGCCTCCGGCGACGGGCCTCCGCTTCGCTCCGAACTTAGCCGCTCACTCCATATCGTCATATGAATTTGGATCACCATAGACACAACACTTCACCTTGAGACAAATTTCATCTTGTAGCATGAACGAGAACCTTCACCCCTGAAACAACGAAGAGAACACTTTCGGCGCCAAATAGCCTCTTGGGCTAGACAGTGATACCAATTAAGCCTGAGCATAGCTCAAACTTAGTAACAGGAACAGGCTTTGTCATCATATCAGCCGGATTATCATGAGTACTAATCTTGCATACCTTCAGCTACGGCCCAAGCCTCCCGGCGACGGGCCTCCGCTTCGCTCCGAAGTTAGCCGCTCACTCCATATCGTCATATGAATTTGGATCACCATAAACACAACACATGCTACTCTCACTGACAATACGAACCCATAGTTTGATGAATACAGGACTAGAGTTTCCATCACCTTCTACCTCGGTCCAGCGGGAGGCTACGGGAACGACTCACCGCCAACGGTAGGCGGCACGAGAAAGCGGATGACGGACGAGGCGACATCCCAAGGCCCTCTCCCTTGTCTCTCCCCGTTCTAAACTCGCCTTTTCTCCCTCTCTCTATCCTCGCACCCGAAACCCTACCGTCACTGACTCACTGTCGTTTCTTGGTGCCACCGTTCCAGGATGCCTCGACCAAGCTGAGCCTGCCTCGCTCCCCTCTACCTCCCTTGCGTGTCACTAGCTAGTCCGTCTGTGTCATTGCACTGCCCCATTGGCCCATTGAGAGTGTGAGTGTGTGATCATTTGGTGGCTGGCGTCACGGAGTCACGGTTCAACTCCAACGTGACATCACTGACTCCAGCACCGACCAGCCCACTGAATCTGCCTTAAACTTTTTTTTTTGAGAGCCTCTCCTAAGTATACAAGCTGTAGCATCTGCCTTAAACTTGTTGCATGGAAATCTAACAAATTTTTTTGCGCAGCAACAAAAAAAAATCTGCCTTAAACTTGTTGCATGGAAATCCAACATTTTTTTATAATATTTTTGTACAATTCGTGTGTTAACACTTTTTTTTTGAACAAGGGAAGGGCGCCGAAAGACCCAGAAACTGCATTAATCTTCAGCGGTGGAAATACAAATTACATAGAGAACCTCATAAGAATAGAAATTACAACATAGGCCTCCAATTTTATACCCAGGACCGTGAAACAGAAAAAGAAAGTGCAATCAGGTCCATCTTCTCCACCGGAGATGATCCGAAACCTCAGAGCACGAGCACCAACGCCACCGCCGGGGACAAGGCCACTTGGGGTGATGCTGGCGAATATTCCCGCGTCGAAGCTGCTAAGGGGCCTCCCAAATGGCTCATCGGCCAGGAGGTTGAAGATGAGATAGCACCAGGCAGTTTTCGGCGCTAGAAGTCGGAGCAGCCGCCATTCGGCCATGAAAGTCATTGGCAAGCTAGCTTGAGGCCAGCGCAGTTCCACTGAGGATGAGCTCCAGAAGATTACCGCAGTCTCCATGCCTTCCCGCTCCGCATATCTACAAAGAACAACAGCAAATCGATGCTCCTCTTCTCCTCCACCTCCACGGTGACCTGAAAGAGGAAAAGCAGCAACCGCGTCGCCTCGATCTGGGGAGGTGATACAGCAAGCGGCCTTATTAAATCGGCTTCGCTCGCCTTCCATCCTGCATGAAATCCACCACGGATTCGATCTGCAGAAAAGAAGCGAGCTGGCTCCCGCGCCGCTGCGATTTGCTGGAGTCCAGCCGAGCAGAGGAGGAAAAGACGCCATGAAGGCAACACGAGCATGAAGCTCAAACAACCTAA
Organism: Poa pratensis; assembly: GCA_947311845.1. NCBI lineage: Eukaryota > Viridiplantae > Streptophyta > Magnoliopsida > Poales > Poaceae > Poa > Poa pratensis. The sequence continues at coordinate 21,584,537 of CAMZMU010000035.1, forward strand.
AACTACACCTAATATCTACAGAACCTATTCCGCGTCTCTCCTAGTCCATCTCCGGCCAGCTATTCCGGCGGGGAGGACGGCGGGAGGACCCGGCCTGGAGAAGGCGACTCTCAACGGGGCGGTGGGAGGCTTCCAGAGAAGGGAAAGAGAAGGGAGACGTCACTTGACCACTTGCAAGCATGGACAGGAGAAGGAAGAGAGGTGTGTTAACACTTAACCGAGAGCGTCACAAGGACAAGACTTAAAATATCCATCCATCTAACAGAAGCCTTGGCTGGCATCGGGAGGCGGCGAAGCCGCCGGCAGAGACCCACCACCCCGGCATCGCCACCAACTCTCCATTTTTTCAAGTGCTGTTTACCCTGCTGGTCAACTCTGTCACACGGCGAACGAAGATTAGATTAATGGAATCGAGCAACACGGAGAGATTCCAAGCCGGGTTGTTATCTTAGTGAGTGAATCGTACGAGGGAGAGCTGACAAAAATGGCGTGGGACAGTGGACCAGGGGGAGTGAAAAGGCAGGGCTTATTTTCCTAAGGACAGCTGCCTTTCCCCTGATCATGGTCCTCTACTCCTCCATCCTCGAGTGGTTGGTCACTTCATTTGGCTGTTTTTTGTTGGACCATGGCATGGCCATGCAAATGCGATGCGTTGCTGGCTGACCTTTTTGTTTTCTTGGTAGAAAAAAAACCATGTTGATGGTTATTTGCAGTACCAAGTTTAAATGGTCGCAAGGAGTAGGTTTTACCGTGGCAAACTCGTTCACTATTATAATATCTTTTAGATATTTTAGTGTGGGTTATATACATATAAGCGAATTTACACAAGAAAACACGTTTAAATACAAGTGTTTTTGTAAAAAGACTGAACAGGGCCAATCGGTTGGAGGGATGCTGATGGGAGCAGCCGTCTCATAGGGATGAACATGTATCTGGACGCCCAAATAGCGGACACAATTTTTAAAACGTGAGCACAAAAGTCGGTGGAGAAAAAATATTTTTAATCTTTTTAAAAAGTGAACAGAAAATGGCTGTACACGGAAACTTTTTTTGAACGATTTTAAAAAGTGAAGAAAAACTATTTTTGAACTATTTTAAGTGAACATAAAAGATATATGAACATAAACTATTTGTGAACGATTTTAAAAATAAACATAAAATGGTCGGTGAACACACACTATTTTGAAAGATTTTAAAAAGTGAACAAAAAATTCGGTGAACAAAATCTATTTTTGAACATTTTTTAAAAGTGAAAAAAAAAAGGTTTGTGAACGAAAACTATTTTTGAACGATTTTAAGAAGTGAACAAAAACTATTTTTAAACTATTTTAAAATGATCATAAAAATGTCTGAACATATTTTTTTTTGAATGATTTTAAAAGTGGACAGAAACAGGTCCGTGAAAGGACACTATTTTGAACGATTTTACAGAGTGAACAAAAAAGGTCGATGGACAAAATACTATTTTGAACAATTTTAAAAAGTGAACAGAAAAAGGTTTGTGAATGAAAACTATTTTTTAACGATTTTAAAAGTGAACATAAAAAGGCCCGTGAACTAAAACTAATTTAGAACGATTTTCAAAGTGAACATAAAATTGTCGGTGAACACACTATTTTGAACGATTTTTAAAAAGTGAACGAGTTTTACTGTGGCAAAACTCGTTCACTATTATAATATCTTTTAGATATTTTAGTGTGGGTTAGATACATATCAAATAAGCGAATTTGCACGAGAAAACATGTTTAAATATAAGTGTTTTTGTAAAAAGACTGAATAATAGTGCCAATCGGTTTGGAGGGATGCCGTTGGGGGCAGCTGTCTCGTAGGGATGAACATGTATCTGAACGCCCAAATAGCGGACACAATTTTAATGATGCCTAGGGCGTCAATCGAGATGGTCTAAAATAGCTTCTAAAAAGGTTCTCTTCCTGGTAAAAAAACTTGCGAGTGTGGAAAAGAATCTTGACAAAGTTTTCCACGACCCCTACATGACATACAATTTTACTTGACACATCTCTGTCACGTAAAAGATAGATAGGTACACGGTAACAACTTACCAAATTCTTCTATAAAAAGAGCAAGTAATAAAAAGGGGAGGACACGCTGCGAAGAACAGAAGAAAAACAGTAAAAACAACAAAATCATCCTTCACCATTACGCCATAGAAGGGTTGAAATGCTGCACAGCAAGAAACACCACACACATCGACAATATTAGAGCATCTCCAGTCGGGGCGCCCAAATGGCCGCCCAAAGGCCTTCCGGACAGGCCTTTTGGGCGCTGTCCGGAAGGGATGACGCATTTGGGCGCCGTCGATCCCCACTCCCGCGGCCCAAAGGGCCGCCAAATTGTGTTTTTTTAACATGAATCCAAATATTTTAACGCCAGCAAATCAAACAGACATAAATATTTAATAGTTCAAACACATAAAATTAAGTTTTACACGTTATCGAAAAACAAAATGGCAGCTCAAACGTCTTCCTCTTCCTGGGGTGCCGCCGCCATGCCCGTCACGCCCACAAATGGTTCGCTAGATCAGCTTGGAGTTCATTATTGAAAGGACAATGATGTCGCCTAGAGGGGGTGAATAGGCGATTAAACCTTTTCCGGTTTAGGCTTGCTGATTGCGGAATAAAACTAGGTGTTTAAATTAACAAGCCGATAACCTAAATAAACTAGGCTCGCCTATGTGCACCAACACCTTATGCTAAGCAAGACAAACAACAAGGTGATAGCTATAGAATACTTCAAGTACGAAGGCTATCACAAAGTAATGTGCATAAGTAAATAGCTCGGGTATAGAAATAACCGAGGCACGCGGTGACGAGGATGTATTCCCGAGCTCCTCCTTGTTAAGGGAGTACGTCTCGTTGGAGAGGTGTGAGGCACCACAAAGGTCGATCTCAACGCCACAAAGGATCACCCTATTCTCCGATGAACCGCACCACAAAGGTTTGATTCACCTTCCACTATCGGTATTCCTTCGAGGCGGAATCCGGAGCCTTTCAACAACAATCCGGGGCACAACCCACAATGGGATTGGGGGCTCCCGAACGGCTTTCAACAATAATCCGAGGCACAACCCACAATGGGATTGGGGGCTCCCGAACGGCTTCAAGTGACCACACAAGGGTCCAACCACCACAAAGTCGTCTAGGGTCCAAGGACCCAAGAGTAACAAGTTCACAAGCTTTCAACTACCACGAATTCTCGTGGAGAGCACACCGATGCACCAAATGCAAAAGGCAAGAGCACAAGTGCTCAAATCCTTCACTCTCAAATTTCAATAAAGCAACAAATGCTTATGGGGAAATAAGAGCGGAAGAACAAAGAGGAGAACCACACAAGAACTCCAAGAACTAGATCCACTAGGTTCCCCTCACTTAGAGGAGATATTGATTGGTGGAAATGTAGATCTAGGTCTTCTCCTTCAATCCTCCAAAGATCAAAGAGTTTGGGTGGAGGGATTGGGAGATATCAAAGAAATGAGCTTGCAAAAATGAAGGAGAGAGAAAGTCAAACGTGCTGGGCAGAGCTACTTGGCTGGAGGTAGGTGGAGGGGTATTTATACCCCTCTCAGAAAATCTGACCGTTGCCCTCAAATCCGCACATAATCACTTGGGCCGGAACTTCCGGCCAGCCGGAACTTCCGGCACTTCTTCCGGGCAAACCTCCGGCCGATCACAGAACACAAATCCTCCGAAAAATGTCGACCGGAAGTTTCGAACCGGAACTTCCGCCCCTGGGACCGGAACTTCCGGCCCACAGAGCTTAAAAGCTGCAACTTCAAAAACACCGATACGAAAACGGCAATAACTTTTGCAAGAAAACTCCAAATGAGATGAAACCAATTTCGTTGCAAAGATAACGACGAGTGCTAACTCACAAAAAGGGGATATCACACATGAGAAAGTGTGGACCCTAACTCGAAGGTGGACCGGTAATATTTCCAACACGAAAACGCAACAAGTTTTCCAAATGAAATCCGTTTTCGTAGAACTTGGGCTTGTCATGAAGATCACGACAAGCACCAAAACCCAACAAGGAGAAAAGCCAAATAAGAAACAAGAAAGATGATATGCCAAGTATGCAAAGGTTTGAGCTCTCCACAAAGATGCGATCAAGTTACTCACTTGAGAGTCCCTCTTGATAGTACGCCGTCTATCCTATAACCCGGTCTCCCACTAACAACATGAGACCGGTAAAATAGAAAACCTATCAAGATCATATCTTTGCTTTGCGTATTCCACTTGAGTTCGATGATGACGATCTTGACTCTCTCAAGTTGGAACACCTTTCTTGATTGTGCTTGCTAGCACATGCTTGATGAAGACTTCTCCAAATGCTCCCCCATACTCCATTATGGGAGGGCCTCGCTAAGCTCCGTCTTCATGTCTCCTTTGCAAGCTTCAATCAAATGATATCTTTCGAGATGGATCATATTGAGCTTGCACTTCATCTTCTCTACACATGACCATTCTTCATATAAACCCTTGAGTAGAGCATTGATCATCATGTAATCTTCTAGAGTCCAACACATGAACTCTAATCATTTCCTATGGATAAGATCTACAAGTATATCTTAATGCAAACATTAGTCCATAAGGATTGTCATTAATTACCAAAACCACGCATGGGGCAACACATGCACTTTCAATTATGAGTAGCTTTATCACGAATTTCCAAACGCATTGACAGATAATCAGCAAAATCTGCCGGCACGTTGTGATCAACATGTGCATGAGGACCCTCAAAGTCATATGGCTGATGATCCTGCACTGGATTATTGCGCTCGCTCTTGATGATCATGTTGTGCAAAATCACACAACAGTTCATCACCTCCCACATCTGCTCATTCGACCATGTCAGAGCAGGGTACCGAACGATAGCAAACTTTTGCTGCAGCACTCCAAATGCCCGCTCGACATCCTTCCTGGCACTCTCTTGCTCACATGCGAAATGACAAGCTTTGTTCCCCCGAAGATTAGTGATGCTCTTCACAAATGTTGCCCACCTTAGATAGATGCCGTCGGCAAGGTAGTACCCTTTGTTGTACTGGTGACCATTGATCTCATAGTTCACAGGTGGGGCATGACCTTCAACTAGCTTCGCAAACACAGGAGAGCGCTGCAACACACATTGATGTCGTTGTTTGATCCTGCCATGCCGAAGAATGCGTGCCAAATCCATAGATCATGATCGGCCACAGCTTCAAGAACCACACTACAATATCCTTTGTGGCCTCCTTTATACAATCCTTGCCAACCAAAAGGACAGTTCTTCCAGCTCCAATGCATGCAGTCTATACTTCCAAGCATCCCAGGCCATCCTCTTGCAGCATTCTGTTCCAGGATCCGGGCTGTTTCTTGTTTATTTGGTCCTCTCAAATACTGTGGGCCAAACGCACCAACCACCGCCCTGCAGAACCTGTACATCGACTTGATAATTGTCGACTATGATATCCGTAGATACTCATCTACAGCATCAGCAGGTGCTCCATATGCAAGCATTCTTATGGCTGCAGTGCATTTCTGGAGTGAAGAGAAACCAATAGTTCCCACGGCGTCCTTCTTCAATTTGAACCATGGATCATACGACCTCACACTTTGCACGATCAGGTTGAACAATCCGCGGTTCATCCGAAAGCGTCGACGAAAATCCTAACATGCAGTGGCCTTCCATTCCCTGCCTCGGCTTGCTCTTCCTCCTTCCGAACGCCGAGCCTCCTCATTTTGGTGCGGCATTGGCGTCCTCGACGGCTTGAAGTTGGAGAAGACATGTGAGAATCGCTATGTTCTCGTCTTCCTCCTCGGCATGGCGGCTTCTTCTTCCAACAGCATCACGGCCATCAACTCGTCGTCGATGTCCATCTGCACATGACGGTACGTTTGTGAACAATGGTGCAGGCTGGAGTCGTCGGATAGCCGGCGGATTCAATTCTGTACAAAACCAGGCGTACCAGTAATTCCGACGAACACCTTCCAGACGGGGTGGAGAGGAGAGGCCGCCGGTTCCGGCTCGAGTCGTCGAACTGCCGGCGGCGCGGCCGAGAAGCAAGGCGCGGCGAGGAGAGGTGGAAAATCAAACAGCGGTGCCAGCGTCTAGTCGGGGGTGGAGGCAGCGGCCGGGCGGCGGTCGTTCCAGATCGTGGCGACGGCGACGAGAAGAAGTGGGAGGGTGACGAGGAGAAAACGACGAGTCTTTGTGGCCATGTCTCACTGCCAGGCGTGACCCGCGCGTCGGGGGCGTTATTTTCGTAGTGTCCGGGGCCGCCTCAAGCCTCCCCAAGTTGAGGGCGTGGGCTGGGCGTGCCGGACACAAAACTGGGCCGCGCCGAATCGAAAACAGATTTGGACAGTGTAAGTGGGAAAAAAAATGTGTCCGACACGCCCTAAATCCCTTTGGGCGCCTGGACCGGAGATGCTCTTACATTATGGCCCACGAGCAAGAAATGTTTGCACCGCATGCTGGCTCCTTCCTTTCCTAGTACATGAGCCGCCCATCGCTCCATTCCCATCCTCGCTCAACATCAGCACGCACGATTCTTCTCGATCCCGTGATGTGCCCTACCCGGAAAATGATGCGATGAGAAAAGTTTTGGTCATGATTATGCTATAGGTCTTTTACTATGCGGCCGAAATATTAAAGAAGGAGCTGAATAAAGCAAAACTCCAGCTCCTTATACGGCTGTACCTTCCAACAACCATACTGAAGCCATGGTCCATTGGTCCATATATAAACAATTCGTAATGGATATATGGCCCATTTTGTTTCTTAGGTAGGAGTACGTAACGGCTTCCCAAGTTCCACCACGATCATTCTGAAGTCGCCGGCATAATGATTCGGGTCTCAAACTATGGGCAATTGTTTATTTTCCTCAAAACAACCAATTTGGGTTTCTCTTTGTAAAATGTACAAATACGGGCCGTTGACGTTATCATCAGATACCACATGCATGCTAGAGCCTAGAGGTGTAAGCGAGGTTTGAAACTATGTTCAAGTACTGATCTCGGTGTTAAGAATGGAAGTTTCGCTCTATCATATATAGAATATGTTTTTTTAGAAACACAGTACAACGCAGATGTCCACGTACACGCGCATACACTTACCCCTATGAACGCACACACGCACACCCTATCCCTATGAACACCTCCGAAAGACTGAGCCGACGGTTGAGTCTTGAGATTGACGAAGTCACCACGGGCGCCTCGCTGTCAACGGAAACGTCGCCTCCCACTGAAAGAATATTCCGCCTAAATGAGAAACACCAACGTCAAACCTGGGGATTGAACTCTGGTGGGCTGGGGGTACAACCACCCTCCTAACCATCTTGCTACAGGCAAGTTCTCTAGGGAAGAATATGTTGGTTGGGAGGGGATCATTTTATCCACATATAGTTGCCATGGAAATAAATGCCATGTGCTCCCTTGCTAAAACCGTGAACACGATCATTGAGCACCATTGCACCACCATCACCCACTCTACCACCATCATTACTAATGCCAAGGCTCAAGTACATACAAAAGGCTACATGTGATACCTTGGCATGCACATATCTTATAGACAGTTCGTTAAATAATTTGGGCTACCCCAATCATAATTGTAACATCCCAAAGCCAGGAGTAGTTCCGTCAGCTTAGGTTTGAGTCGCTCGTTTTTCGTCTGAAACTATACATGTAAAGTTCGGTTCCTTGTAACTTCTCCTTCTATTAATTGAAAACGCAGCTCTCCTCCGTCTTAAAAAAACATCCCAAAGGCAGAAACCAACCATAGATCACTCGAGTACGTGTTATGATGCTACATATACTACGACTACATCTTTATCTTCTTCTAGCTATAAGTCATTTAGCAAATGGCGAATCAACCAGTACAATTTTTCGTTCCACGAAGAAACAAATTTTCATCTATATATTGCAGGGAAGATTCAAAGTTAAAATATCGACGGCGTCACAAAACATAAGCATTCATGTACTTTATTCTAACCGTGTAGACAAGTCTATGCACCAAAAACTCGTACCCCCTCGTATATCCGAAAAAAGCATCGGTTGTACTGGTTAGGTTGTTTTCCCACGACACTTTTATCGGATCGTAGTTAAAAAAAGAGTACACTAAGCTAGAAACACACTGTCACATTTTTTTACACCGAGCAGCAGGCAGGAAAATCACAGCTGCCGTGACCACAGAACGCATGTTCCAACCCCCGGCTGGCACAGAAACGAAAAGGGTAACTGAGGTGAAAACCACGAAGCACGGCCAGAAATAGCAACCACCCGAGCCCCGACGCAGTACCACGACGACTCGAGCCGAAGCATAATCGCACAGAGCAACACCACCACTAGCCTGCCCACCCCCCCTCGTGCCGCTGCGCTCCCACCGTCCCTTTCGCCCCGCACCTTGTCGGAGACCGACGCTCCCCTCCCATCCCATCCCCGCCACGGGTCGCCGTCGCCTCCACTCCGCCGCCCCTCTTCCGTGCGGAGGCGGCAACCTCCGACGGTCCGAAGTCGGCGCCACCTGCCCCCACTGGGAAAGTAGCCGTTGCCGTTGGGGCGTCGCATTTATACCCATGACGGCCTCCTCCGCGCCTCGGCGGTGAGTCGGTGGAGATGCCGCTCGTCAGGTTCGAGGTGCGGAATGAGGTCGGGCTCGGCGACCCCGGCCTCTACGGCGGCGGCAAGGGGGATGGGAAGAAGGCCGGCGGCGGGGAGGCGGACCCCAAGGCGCTGCTCGAGGGCGTCGCCGTCGCTGGCCTCGTCGGGATCCTGCGCCAGCTCGGAGATCTCGCCGAGTAAGCCGCCCCGTCCCCCTTTGCTATCCCCGTTGTTTTAGTGTTTTGTGCCTGTCTCGATTCGCCGAGTGCGTGTGCGGTGCCTGGGTGGGATCTGGCGCGCTCCGTGTGTGCTGATTTTTGGCGGGCAGCTGCGGCTGGGGGAAGTGCTTGGGCTGGTTCGTGAAGTTGGAGTGTTTGTGCTTGGGATTGAGGGTGATTCGAAGGATGTGGGATCTGGCGTTGAGGTGTGGTGCAAGGTTGAGTGCCAGGTTCTACTACGAACTATGGCGGGGTTCCCGCGTGCTGGTTATCCCCAAATTGCAGCCTGTCTCGTTGAAATGGGATATCTCGGTTTTAGGCACCAGCTGCATTTGCGCTTATTTTCTGAGTTAGCGGGTAGTGCCAAGTTGTGCGTTCTCAAAACACTGTGATTTTTGTTTCGCAAAAAAAAAAAAAAACTGTGATTTTGGTGGTTTTTGTCTGCATTTCCTAGGCATGCTTTGCTGAATCGGTAGGAGCTGTTGATGTATTCTAGAAAAAATCCTTATCGGTTCTCTAGAATACAGCTGGTGCTTCTGAAATGTTCCCGTTTTAGATGGCCTAGTGGGTGCACTCACTGATATATGTTGTTGAATGCTCGCGCAACATGAGTCTTTGCTAATTCTGGTGCAAGTGTTTCTATGGCTGCTGACAATCTCTGCTGTTTGTTGATCGAAAACTGTCACCATTCTTAGGAATTTAATTTTGGTTATTAATGAATTTATTGTTTCATTGTTTGTCATTGCATTGCCCTTTTCCCCCACATTTTTTTACCGCCATATTGTTTCATGACAGTGTGAGGTAGAATTTATTAGCTAGCTTTCAGTTGACTTCAGGAATGTTTTAGCTCCTGCAGTTGTCATCTTAAAATTTTAACATCATGCCTGAGACATGCTTTGGTCATACCAGATTTGCGGCGGATGTTTTCCACGACCTACACGAGCAAGTTATAACCACATCTGCTCGGGGACGTAGGGTGCTGACTCGAGTACAGAACATTGAAGTAGCACTTCCCTCTCTTGAGAAAGCTGTGAAGAACCAGAAGAGCCATATACATTTTGCTTATGTAGCAGGTAATTACTTCGTTAATGCATCACTTGTAGAAGAAAACATGCTAAAAATTCGTGTGCACATTTTAGTCGTCAATAGTCTGCCCATTTAGTTGACACTTATCTGTCCAGCACTAATTCATCAGAATGGATTGATACTAATGAAGTTGGCTGGTGTTGATGTACATCAGACTGATGTGAATATTACCAATGGCAACATGAAATCAGGTTAAACTTACAAGAAAAAATCCCAACTGATTGAGGTTGGTGTCACCATATCAGTACAGACCTTTTTGGTAAAAAATTGAACTGTCCATAATGTCAGAGCAGCCCTGGTTGGTGATAATGAATAATGAACCTAGCTTTTTCTTTACCATTACCGAATCCACATGATACAAAAGGGATCATTTCTAATTCAGTCTCATATCGGAAGTTCCTGACCATAACAAACAACTTGATTTAAGATCATCGTGCAGCTTTACTAAATTTGCTAGCTAAATGCAGGCTCTGAGTGGCACACTCAACTTCAGAATGAGCAAAATCACCTGCTATCCAGTGATCTGCCTCGCTTTATGATGGATTCGTATGAAGAATGTCGAGACCCACCACGACTTTACCTTCTCGACAAGTAAGGAGGATTGTTTTCCTTATTCAAGCACCTTCTGGTAACTAACTTGATTTCTTTTCAGATTTGATAATTCTGGTGCTGGGGCTTGTTTGAGAAGATATTCTGATCCATCGTACTTCAAGAAATCATGGGATGTGATGAGAGTAGACAAGACTGTAAATCTCCAAAAAGAAAGGAGATCTCAGAAAATCAAGGTTCTGCTACTTATTTTCTGCTTAGCTATTAGTCAAGACACAGGCACAATTAACATAAAACCAATCTACCTTTGGTGTTGCTGCTCCAGTCTATTCTGTGAGCAAACATGCCAACACAACACTATTGTGTACTAATCTAAAATAAGTTATCACAAACCACTGTTATTTAATCCACGTCAAGTTCAGTTAGAAGTCTGAATATTGTTACTGTGAACTGTTATGTACTAGTATTAGTTTTCTTCTGAAAGACATTTAAAGTGACTACAGTGTAACTAAGTTACATCATTCTGCTAAATTTTCTGCTAGAAGCAAGAACTACCAGTTCCTGTAAAATGTCAAGAAGAATTAGATACATACTTGTTTCAAATATCTTCCGGGGCGCCTACCCTGTGGTCATTTTGCTTCCATAGAAGTTAAGCTTATTGGGAAAATCTTTAATAATTGTATAAATGCATTTGAGTTACCATGCTTCATTGCTTCTGTTATTGAACGATTGTGGACTTGTTGGTGTTGGTTTTGGTAGAAGTATTTTCTTGTTGGTTGTTAACTCTACACTGAAAGACTTGGTTGAAATTGGACAGAGAAAAGGATCACGCCTGACAGAGCCAAATCCTGGACAAGCCACATCAAGGCACAGGAATGGTGAATTGCAGCGCTCACGTACTGCTGTTCAACTTACCAGCAGGTTTTACACACAAATTCCAAACTCGAAGAATTGCAAAATATATTCATCCTCTATGACTTTGTTTTTCTTGTGTATTAGAAAATATATTTAGAATTTCACTTTTACTATTCTTTTTGCCAGCAGGGAGGGTGCATCTCCCAGCACCGACGGCCGGAGCTTTTCAGAGCATAGATCTATATCTGATGCAAGATCTAATCCTGACAATATAAGCAGATCTTCTTCATTTAGTTCGAAGGCAAGGCTGAGTTTCGCAGAACAAGCTTCAGAAGCGAAGTCTTCTGTAGTTTCTCATGATAACGATCGTGAGAAGCTGTCAAATATTAATCTGCATAAGCTTACGGATGCATCTCCCTCCATCCTGCTTAAAGGGACCAGGGCAGATGATCTGGGTGATGATCCGAAGCAAGGTTCCCTGTCGGATGAGATGGTTGCTAGGTCACCTTCTGTTGAATGGCATGAAAAGACTGCAATTGTCATGACTAAAAGTTCTGTCTACTGTGATGATGTTGTGATGGATAGGGCTGAAACTCCAGAAGCTAAACATGCCAAGCCTGTGCGACGAGAAGTTGATCATAGGGAGATGGAAACTTTGGAGCAGCAGGGGGCCTTACTTCAGAAGGCAAAACTGTTATTACTGTCATCAGGTTTGAATCACCTTGATGAAGTCCCCAGTGAAACAACAACTACATGGATGCACTCAATACACTTGAATCTGAGACAGAGACTGAAGTTGAATATCAAACTAAAAAACGAGGGAAGCCAGTGCAATCTTTCAATGCTCATGCACCTCAAATGGAGCCAGTAGATAATGTTGCTTCACAACTTCCTGTTTCTTCTTCTGCTCAATTACCTGATGCATGTCGAGATTCCAGAATGCCACATATGTTTCAAAAAACTGCTGATTTTCCCAGTTTGTCAAGTGCAGATGCTCTGGATATTTCACAGCATGCATTGTCAGGTTATACAGATATACATCCCAATGAATGGTCATCTGTTGCCACTATCGCTGAGAATAATGCGGAGGATTCTGTTGGAGGTCCTTGTCCTCCTGAGATTTCAGAACCGCCACCACGAGCATATACACCACCCAATGCAAGATCCCCCGATGCAAATGAAATTCCTGAGAGTAAGGCAGAAGTTGCCCCCAGAGATTCTCCTGAGATGTCAAAACCAGGACTGTCAACATATACATTTACTCCTCCCAATAAAGTGTCTGTTGTCAGTAAAATCCCTGAGAGTACAGCAGAAGAGGCGTTGGAAGATAGTTCTGATGAAGGCACTAGTTGTCTTGTAACCCAACCTACCATTTCCTTCATTCCGACTAGTGAGTCATCTGCTGCTAAAATCTCACCTGGTGATAGCACTGGTAACTCTTTTGTTATTTCAGAAAGGAGTCCTCAGGATTATCCTGTAGAGAATCATGACGAATTTGGTGGTTTTGGCGTGACTGAAGTGTCTAATTCACAGACCGTGCCTCTGAATGAGTCATCAGGGAATGGATGTGCAACCCAACACCTTCCGACAAATGCTCCTACCAGTTCCGTTGAAGTATCTTCTGTTAAGCTCTGGACAAATGCTGGGCTCTTTGGACTTGAACCATCTAAACCTCCAGTATTTGGTGGCCAAGATGGTCCAAGGGAGGACACCCTATCTGGTTATGAAGAACATCAGCGTTATCCAAGCCAAAGCAACTTAGAGACTAATCAATCAGCCATTAGAACACCTGATACAGTTTATAGTCAAACAGATCGGCCCTCAGAGTCTTCTGCATATTTCGAGCACAGTGAGCACAAAAATATGAATGGCAAGCAAACATCAATAAGCGAGCTTCTAGAATCTGAAGATAATGCTGAAAATGGTTCTAACTCAGGCACTGACATGGCTGGAAGGAATAACTTGCATGTGGTGTCTGCATCAAGCTTTTCAAGCATTGCACAAAGATTCCTTGCTAATACACTTCAGAGAAGAACTTCTCCCAAATATAGTGATCTTCCTATGTCAGCTGGAAGCTATGAAGCTACTGTAAACTCTAGTCTAGCACCAAAGGAAGCAGTATTCGAGGCATCTCAACTTGACAAGGAAACAGTAAATGGCATGGATGGACTGTCCAAATCGTCAATCTTCTCTAGTTGCCTTTACTCTGAGAAATCTTCTCCGCCACTTGAGCATATGAAAATATCTTTTCACCCCCTGAGTGCATTTGAAATGTCAAAATTGAACCTAGATTTCTCTGATGGCAATCTCCATGATAATGTTGAAGATATGGTCTTGCCGACATTTCAGTTACTTCCAGGGTCTTCTGCTCCACAGCCTGGTAGTGGTTCTGAATCAGAAGATGACACCTTTGGTAGATCTTATAGTTATTCTTCGTATGATGATCTAAGTCCACGTTTATATTCAAACTCTGAGTTGTGGGATCAAGAAGATGGAATTGAATTGGGGGATCATGAGCTGTATAATGATTCAAATCAGATAGGATCCTCCACAACGCCTATCTCTAGCTATATGGGATTCGAGCAGATGAACTTATCTGGTGAAAAGTCCACTATTTCACTTTCAGATATTGGAGATCATGATGGACTTGGCGCATTAGAATCCCATCCTGCTGGGAACTTCCTAACTTTGACACTTTGATGTCCACAAACAATCATCAAAATGGAGATGCCCTCATTCCACAGAATCCAGTCAATTTGTCACCGGATCAAGATCAGATGCCGCCGCCACCTCCTCTTCCTCCAATGCAGTGGAGGACGATGAGACAAACAACTTCTCTAGAAGATGAAAGAGGCTCTACAGCTAAAAACATGCTTAAGAATGACTCGAGTCTACCACCTGTACACACTTCTGTGCAGGTAGAACATCTTCCGCCTTGTGCACCACCAGTTCCACAAGGAAATGATAAGGAAGTGGTAAGACTCACCCTTGTTTGAATACCTTGGTATCAGTTCTCCTTTGTAATCTCTTTCTGATGAAATTGTATGAACTCCTTGCATGCAGATCAATCAGAAAGTTGATGTGGTAAAAGAAATTAGTCATCTTTCTAATATTTCGAGATCAAATCAAGCTTGCTTCAGCAAATCAGGGATAAGGTTTGTTTGCTCTTTATTTTAATTTTTAAAAATGCTGAGTTCTTATTATGTTCTTAGTCTTGCTACTTCAACCAATGTGGCAAAATTTGTTCAAACGGAAGGAGTGGAAACTGGAGAATCCACTTCCTCTTCCCCAACATGGAAATTCAAAATAGGTCTTTGGATAAACTATTTGATAATTCTACAATGTGGAAAATTTATTTCAAATGGAAGGAGTGGAAAGTGGAGAATCCACTTCCTCTTCCCCAACGTGGAAATTCAAATTAGGTCTTTGGATAAATTATTTGCTAAGTTTATCTATACAACTGACGAGTTGGCTAAATATGTAAAAAGTGGTACGTTCATGTGTGTGATATGTGTAGCCAGACTAAATAGGATCAAATTATGGATCCGGCACTACAGGAGAGTAATCATTTTATGTTCACAGAATGAATGCCACTATTGTATGATTAAAACTCGTAAGCACGGAAATACTGATTTTTGCGAGCCTATGCTGTAAATATTTTCGTTACTTGACCATTTCAGCCGTATTGCTTGGGGTAATGATACAGTTTGAACCCTTCGCTACTGATTACGGATATAAAACATTGTCTGACCCATTGTGCTGTTGAGTTCATCATGGTTGACTTTTGAAAACTTGGTCTCTCAGTATAGTAAAAATGTTTCTGCCCTTTCCTTTTACCAACTAACAATTAGCATTTCTAGTAACAGTTGGTTGATTCTTGAACTTTAAAGATCTTTACCTAGTTGACTTTTGAACACTTGGTCTCTCAGTATAGTAAAAATGTTTCTAGCCTTTCCTTTTACCAACTACAGTAACAATTAGTATTTCTAGTAACAGTTGGTTGATTCTTGAACTTGAAAGATCTTTACCTAGTTTGTAGCATTTTATTGTGCGGATGTGATACTGATGTTTCTCCCCACTTTACCTAACAACTATTGCAGCCAGATCTGCAGAAGCTGAATGGGCATCAAAAGTCAAAGGCAGTAGTCAGGGATGTTAATAGTTTGGATGAAAGGGAGGAGTTGCTTCAGCAAATCAGGAGTAAGGTATGTCAAATATATGAATTGATGTATTTGCATACTGCAATCCTTTAGGCCCTTGCTACGAGATTTGTTGATTCTCTGCACTCCAACACAAAGAACTAAAGTACCTCACTAGTTTGTTAATATGTTTGTACAAATGCAGACATTCAACTTAAGACGAACAAATGAATCTAAGACAAGCACCTCATCCCAGTCCGCCGCCAATTCCAACGTTGTAGCAATTTTGGAGAAGGCGAATGCGATCCGACAGGTGTGTATTGTCAATTTTTCCTCACCTCAGATTTTGGGCTACTATTTGTGCCCCCACTGATTAATTTCATGTCATTAGGCTGTGACCAGTGACGAGGGAGGCGATGATGATAGCTGGAGCGATGTATGAGCACTCTACTGGGAATGCATATGACAATTTTTGTATATGCAATTAGTACAAGATGAAGAGCGAAAATGTGAATAACACCTTTTCTTCATTGTAATTAGAATTTGCAGGTCTGTTTTTTAACCTTTTTTAGTTTTGTGGTAGTGTATCTTAGGTCCTTGTGATAGTGGAAATGTTTAATCATATTCACATCATGTAAATTTATCTTATTATTTATTAATGGTAGTGAGATCAACTGATAAAATAAAAATGTTAAGCTATTTTTCCTAGCATTGTACTAAAGATTGTCTCTTTGCAATGTTAATAAGATGGGGGTTGGCAAAGGCAATCATTCTTGAGCAAGAAGTCTCGTTTGCATTATGCTGTTAACTCCCTTCATACTTGCAATTGAGTAGCAGAATCTAAAAAAATCAGGCTATGGTTTTTTGGCCATCTTGGTCCTGTGCATTCTGCAAGCAGTTACTCTAGCTTTCTTTTGTGAATAGTCGATGCAAGAGTATCTTTTGGGAATTGAGAGATGGTAATGGATATTTTCTCGTCCTTAGTTCATGTGGCCTGTGCGGCATTGGAGATGGTCATTTCGGCCTGATTTTGCAAATGCCTGTGCAAATATCATTTGAAGCAGCATATTGTGATATTGGCTGTAGAATATTCCAATATCTGGATACTGAGATGCCATTTGTAGTGAATTTCTGATGCACATTGCCTTCCTCCCCCATTTGGTTGTTTCTAGCTTTTATCACATTGTTGTTGTCAATCGTCCATACTGTCAGGGAGGAAGATTTATCAGCTTCCCCTCATGTCTCTGTCAGTCCAGTGCACAACATTCCCACCCTAGACCAGTCTGCAGCTCTTCACCCATCTAAGCGTCAGTTCTCCAGAAGGAACAAAACCGAGGAGCCATCTTGGGCGGGAAGATTTCATTCCAAGGATACGGCCTGAAAGACGCATCAATTTCATAGAAGAAGATGCCAAGACGGCCGGCCGATAAGGGCGCGAGGATTTCAGCGGCCGACTTCGCATAATCCTCACGGAGATGGAGCCGAAATGAGGAACACGCGGCAGAACCGTGGACGAGGAAGTAGTACGGCCCGTGGTACCGGCGAAACGTCCGGCAAAAGATCGTATGGCGCGCATGGGTTTAGCCACAGTGGAGACCGGGAGAGATGCTGTTAACAGCCACCCAAATCCTCTGGCCTCCGCACCCCCTGCTTAAAACCCAGGAAGAAAAATGGCGTGGGCGTCTCGCCGTACTCCCGCCATGTCCTGCTAGGTGCTAGCTAAGCTGATACGTGCCCGTGTAGAACCTGCAGGAGTGTTATAGGCGGGAAGGAGCGATGATATCCCTCCACTCCTCGCCGTTCACGCTCTTGATAAAGCTCGACCCCGGCCGATGGCGCCGGCTCGCGCTGCCGCAGTACGCTGCCGCCCTCCGCCGGCCGGCGGCGAGGAGTGTCCGTGCGGCTGCGGTGGCCGAGTCCGTCGGCGCCGAGCTCCGCCGGCTCGCGCGGGACAGAGTGTCCGCCAACGACGACGACGACGACCGGCTGCTGAACTACGAGACCCTCCTCGTGGACCGCTTCCTCGATATCCTCCAGGACCTGCACGGCAGCAACTTCAGACGAGTCGTACGCACACTCACATGACAGAGCTGCACATAATTCTCATGCCGACGCACTCTCCCGGATAAGTGGTGAACAAATCAGTGGTGTTTGTTTGTGTAGGTTGAGGGGTGCCTGAGGGTGTCCGGGGAGTACCAGCGCGACGCGGGCGACCAGGAGGCGAGGCTGGGGCAGCTGGGGGCGCTCTTCACGAGCCTCGACGTGGGCGACGCCATCACGCTGTCCAGCTCCTTCTCACACATGCTCAACCTGGCCAATCTCGCCGAGGAGATCCAGATGGTGTACCAGAAGAAGATGGAGGCGAGCCGGGGCGGCGGGTTCGCCGACGAGGGCACGGCACCCACCGAGTCCGACATCGACGAGACCATCCAGCGGCTCGTGCACGGGCTCGGCAAGACGCCCCGCGAGGTGTTCGACGCGCTCCGGAGCCAGACCATCGACCTCGTCTTTACCGCGCACCCTACCCAGTCCGTCAGGCGCTCGCTCCTCGAGAAGCACGCAAGGTAGACTAATTAACCAACTGTGCTTGCTACTAATTATTTGATTAGTTGTAGTTAGTATTATGCGTAAATGCATGTTCAGAGAGAGCAACAACACTTCACTAAGTGACTGATGCTTCACTGCTGACGTGTCTGTTGTTCATGGTGTGGTTTCAGTATTAGGACATGCCTGACGCAGCTCTGCGTCGAGGGCATCTCCGAGAACGAGAAGCAGGAGATCGACGAGGCTCTTCAGAGAGAGGTTCGTTTGATATGCTACTGCGTCGTATCATCGTGTCGTGTCTTGTAGTATGTCATCGGTAGGAATGAGATCGACTAGGCCGAAACTTGTCTGAGTTTATTTTGTGTCCTGCAGATTCTTGCGGCGTTCAGGACGGACGAGATCCGGCGGACGCCGCCCACGCCGCAGGACGAGATGCGGGCCGGGATGAGCTACTTCCACGACACCATCTGGAACGGGGTGCCAAAGTTCCTCCGGCGCGTGGACACGGCGCTCAAGAACATCGGCATCGACGAGCGTCTCCCCTACGACGTGCCACTCATCCAGTTCTCCTCGTGGATGGGCGGCGACCGGGACGGAAACCCCAGGGTGACCCCCGAGGTCACCAGGGACGTGTGCCTGCTCGCCAGGATGATGGCCGCCAACATGTACTTCTCCAAGATGGGCAGTCTCATGTTCGAGGTAGCACATTGACACGAGAGCATTTGCCCAAGTCGATGTCAGTTCTGTACTGGTTTCAGTTTCTGACGCCGCTGTGCATTTGTTTGCTTGAAGCTTTCTATGTGGCGCTGCAATGACGAGCTCCGGGCTCGCGCCGACGAGCTGCACCGTCTTTCCTCCCGGAAGTACGCCAAATACTACATTGGTATGTTCCATTCGTGTGACAGGCTGACTGTGTATCTGTAGAAACATGATGAACATGTGGCCGAGAACAGCTACTCATTCAGGACTTGAATTAGCGGATATTCATATGCTGATTCCATCGTTCCTTGTTGCAGAGTTTTGGAAGCAGATTTCTCCGCGAGAGCCTTACCGCATCATACTCGGCGACATCAGGGACAAGCTGTATAACACTTGTGAGCGTGCTCGAGAAATCTTGTCTCATGGAGTTTCAAGCATCGCAGAAGAGGATACATACCGACGCGTCGACGAGTTCTTGGAGCCTCTGGAGCTGTGCTACCGATCACTGTGCGACTGCGGCGACAAGCTGATTGCTGACGGCAGCCTGCTAGACTTCATGCGGCAGGTCGCCACCTTCGGCCTCTGCCTCCTCAAGCTGGACATCCGGCAGGAGTCGGACCGCCACACCGAGGCCATGGACGCCATCACCACCCACCTCGGCATGGGCTCCTACCGGAATTGGCCCGAGGAGCAGCGTCAGGAGTGGCTCGTCTCTGAGCTCCGCGGGAAGCGCCCGCTCTTCGGCCCCGACATGCCACAGTCCGACGAGGTAGCCGACGTGCTCGGCACGTTCCGGGTCATCGCCGAGCTCCCGGCGGACAGCTTTGGGGCTTACGTCATCTCCATGGCCACCGCGCCTTCCGACGTGCTCGCCGTCGAGCTGCTACAGCGGGAGTGCGGCGTCAAGAAGCCCATGAGAGTGGTACCGTTGTTCGAGAAGCTGGCCGACCTCCAGCAGGCGCGCGCCACCATGGAGCTTCTGTTCTCGGTCGACTGGTACAAGGAGAGGATCAATGGCAAGCAGGAGATCATGATTGGGTACTCGGACTCCGGCAAGGACGCCGGGCGGCTGTCGGCGGCGTGGTATCTGTACAAGGCCCAGGAGGAGATCGTGGACGTCGCGGAGCGGCACGGCGTGAATCTGACCATCTTCCACGGCCGGGGCGGCACCGTGGGGCGCGGTGGCGGGCCGAGCCACCTCGCCATCCTGTCCCAGCCGCCCAACACCGTCAACGGCTCGCTCCGCGTGACCGTCCAGGGGGAGGTGATCGAGAAGTCGTTCGGCGAGGAGAACCTCTGCTTCCGCACGCTGCAGAGGTTCACGGCGGCAACGCTCGAGCACGGCATGAACCCGCCGGTGTCGCCGAAGCCCGAGTGGCGCACCCTGCTGGACGACATGGCCACGGTGGCCCCGAGGAGTACCGGTCCATCGTGTTCCAGGAGCCGCGCTTCGTGGAGTACTTCCGGGCAGCAACGCCGGAGACGGAGTACGGCCGGATGAACATCGGCAGCCGGCCGTCGAAGCGGAAGGCCGGGGGCGGCATCGAGTCGCTCCGTGCCATCCCGTGGATCTTCGCGTGGACACAGACGCGGTTCCACCTCCCCGTGTGGCTGGGCTTCGGCGCCGCGTTCCGGCACGCCATGGACCAGCCCAGTGGCCTCGCCACTCTCCGGGAGATGTACGAGGAGTGGCCGTTCTTCCGCGTCACCATCGACCTCCTCGAGATGGTCTTCGCCAAGGGTGACCCCGGCATCGCCGCGCTCTACGACAAGCTCCTCGTACCCGAAGACCTCTGGCCCTTCGGCGAGCAGCTCAGAGCCAACTACGCCGAGACACAGAGCCTTCTCCTAAAGGTAAGCCCCAGAATCTCGATCTGCATCGTGGTTTACAATGCTTGCAGATGAGAGGTCATGTCAGCTCACCATGGATGTGCATTTCTTGAACTTTGTGTGCAGGTTGCTGGGCACGAAGACCTGCTGGAGAGCGACCCGTATCTGAGGCAGCGGCTGATGCTGCGGGACTCGTACATCACGGCGCTGAACGTGTGCCAGGCCTACACGCTGAAGAGGATCAGGGACGGCGAGTTCAGGCCGGCGACGCGGCCGCCGTTGTCCACGGAGCTGATCGAAGAGACGGCGGAGAGCCTGGTGGAGCTCAACCCGAGCAGCGAGTACGATCCTGGGCTGGAGGACACGCTCATCCTCACCATGAAGGGAATCGCCGCCGGCATGCAGAACACGGGCTGATTCTTGATTTGTTTTTTGGTGGACAGGACTTTTTCGAGCGAATGTTTGTTCTAGAGATCGGTAAGAAATGGAAATGTATGTTGTTTCTCGCGTTGGTAAGATAATTCGTGCCGCGCTTGTCTCTCGACAAGTCTTTCCCGAGCAGTGTTGTGCGACACATTCGATCGCTTTGTCAACACGTGTACATAATTAGGAAACGATTGTTTACCGCCCCTAGCCGTATCCCGTATGCTCCCGATATTTAAAATCTGATTTAAACATATTTAGAAATGTAAAAAATCTAGAAAAGCTTTCCACGCTTACATCTCGATATTCTATGTGTTAATAAAGTCGTTTCACGGAAAACTATCACTTTTTGTGTCGTGTAGAGACAAAATTTGGTGCTACAAAAACTTTTTACGAGGCATTCTTTTGTGTGTAGGCCACAAAAATATCAGTTTTAAGAAACTTGGTGTGTGCACACATGACGCGTGAATTTTTGTTTGGATTTTAGCCTCCACCGACGCCGCCCCTTTGCCTATATATTCATCTATTCGGGAAAACCCTAGGTACCCGAGTCAATTTCCACGAAAAGTTCCAGAGCCGCAGCCGCCGTCAACCCTAACTCGGGAGGGTTCTAAAGCTCTTCCCGGCACCCTGCCGGAGAGGGGAATCATCACCGGAGGGCTCTACATCGCCATGCCTGCCTCCGGAGTGATGTGTGACTAGTTCATCTTTGGACTATGGGTCCATAGCAGTAGTTAGATGGTTGTCTTCTCCTCTTGTGCCATCATGTTTAAATTCTGTGAGCTGCCTATCATGATCAAGATCATCTTATTGTAATGCTACATGTTGTGTTTGCTGGGATCCGATGAATATTGATACCATGTCAAGTTGAATACTGAATATTATGTCTATGTTATTTATGATCTTGCATACTCTCCGTTGCTTGTTGATACTTTGGCCAAATGGATGCTTGTGACTCCAAGAGGGAGTATTTATACTAGATAGTGGGTTCAGTCTCCATTTAATCCGGGGAGTGACAGCAACCCCTAAGGTTGTGGATGTGCTGTTGCCACTAGGGGTAACCTAATGATGCTTTGTCTAAGGATGAATGTGTTGTTTACATTATGCACTTTACTTAATGCAATTGTCTGTTGCTTGCAACTTAATACTGTAAGGGGTGCGGACGCTAACCTGAAGGTGGACTATTTAGTCACAGATGCATGCTGGATAGCGGTCTGTGTACTTTGTCGTAATGCCCAAATGAATCTCATAGTAGACACCACAACTTGCACATGCATGTTATGCACTTATCAATATTGTCAATTGCCCAGCTGTAATTTGTTTACCCATCATGTTAGTTATTTATTATGGAGAGACACCACTAGTGAACTGTGGACCCCGGTCCAATCTTTTACATCTGAAATACAACCTACTGCAATCATTGTTCTCTTTCATTCTCTGCAGTTAAAACAGGAACTGGCACTTCGGCATCTTGTTAATAGGTTAGTCCCGGAAAATACATATAAATGATAAAAAAGTGTATATAAAACATGTAACAATTGGCATAATATAAGCATGGAACATCAGAAATTATAGATACGTTGGAGACGTATCACTACCTATTGTGTGGTATTTCCTGCCATTCCAAGTAAATATTTCATGTGCTACCTTCAAACTATTCAAAACTTTATTACTCCTTATTTGTGTCAATGTTTTATAGCTCATGAGAAAGTTTGTGGCGTTTACTCTATCACCTTGTCATTTACTCATGACAGACTTTCACCAATGGACTAGTGGCATATACATCCGCTTATCCAATAACTTTGCAAAAAGAGCTGGCAAATAGGGTGCCCAGTCCCAATTAATTATAACTATAACTGTTAATTCTCTTCACATGTTTGCCAATGATTTATCAAAAGCAAATTTCAAAGTGTTAAACAATTTCAAATAGGCACTCCTCCATGGTATGTGATTGTTGGAAGGCACCCGATGATTCGATTAGCCATGGCTTGTGTAAGCAAAGGTTGGGAGGAGTGTCATACCAATTTATAAATATGCATGTGTAAACAAAAGAGAAGAGGGATGATCTAACCTTGGGTAGAAATAACGTCCTTCATGGGAGCCGCTCTTGAAAGTCTGGGTGATAAGGGAGATAGAGTGCCACTGCCATTCGTTGACAACAACAAACACCTCTCAAAAACTTACTTTATGCTCTCTATATGATTTCAAAAACCTAAAAAGCTCTAGCACATGATTTAATCCCTGATTCCCTCTGCGAAGGGCCTTTCTTTTACTTTATGTTGAGTCAGTTTACCTACTTTTTTCTATCTCAGAAGCAAACACTTGTGTCAACTTTGTGTGCATTAATTCTTATATGCTGTAACATCCCAAGTTTTTCAAAAATTTGAAAAATCAGAAAAATTTAAAACTTTTGAAAACTATTATGTATTTTGCTTTGAAAAGAAAATTCATGCATACATTCATCATCATATAGCATTGTTTGCATTTGGTTATTTCAAAAGTGGGAAATAAATTTCCACTTGAAAACATATTTAAGAAAATATATTAGTAGAGCATTTATGCTCTACATTTCTTTTGACTTTTATGAATTGTTTTGTTGATGTTGCTTGTGAATTGTTTATATCTGTTGAAATATATATATTTTGCAAATGTTTATCTTGTGGTATTTAAGTTTTAGTTAAGCCACATTTGATTGTTTTAAAACCTATTTTTAACTTTTGACATCAAGTGTCATATTGATTATTAAAAACCTAGTTTGGAAATCAAAATGATTTCTATTTGAAAAAGTGTGTTTGGTTGTGAATTGTTTGTATGTATGGAGAATTATTCTATTACTTACCTATTCTCTATTTTCAAATTTATAGTTTTGCTTTTAAAATAAAATATTTATTTGGATCTTAAAATGAGTTTTGAATTCATTTTTAATTATCAAACCCCTTTTAAACAAAACGAGTTTTATGCAAATTATCTTTCGAGTGATATGTAATATTATTACTCATATTTTGCATTGGTTTAAAATATAATTTCAAAAGGAATTTATAAAACCATATAGTTTTAAAATGACATTATTATGTCCAAAATCCATTTAAACACATTTCAAAAATGTAGTTTATACAATGTTTTGGAAAAGGGGGTTTGAAAGTTTCATTGGAAAGGCTTAAATTTTACAAAATATTGAAAATTGGTTTGAGTCAATTTGGACTCCTAAATCAAAAGATATGATTTTTTTGAAAGAAAATGATTTTAAAAAAATTGATTTATGACGTCATTGCCGACGTCATCATCTTCATCGTGTTGAACACGGTTTCGGCCGAAACCCTAACCGTTTTTGTTTCCAAAATTCGCCCGATTCGTTGCGATTCTTCCGGGGATTCTTGCCCCATATAAACCCCCCCGAAACCCTCTCCAAAAACCCCCCCACAAACCCTAGCGAGATCGCCCCCAGGCTGCCCGCATTCGCCGCCGCCGTGCCGCCATTGCCGCCCCGTGTTCTTCGTTTTCCGGTGAGTTTAGAGATCGGCGCCGCCCCCTTTTGGTCCCCCTCGCCTCCTTGTCACCTTGCGCACCTCCCTGAACTTGTCCCAATTTTTCTCGTGCACCAGATCGTGCTGTCCGTGGTCGACCCGACGCCACCGCCGCCGTCTCCAGCTCTGGCGAGGAATACGAGGAGGAGAAGGCCGCCCCCGTACACGCCGACCACACCCACGGCTTCGCCTCGACCTCCCAAACCTCCTGGTATGCCCCGTTTAGTCCCGTACTCATTGTAGCATCGCGTGCGTGCTCACCGGCCATGGCGCCGCCGCGGAATATGGCCACCGGAGCTACGCCGGCCAGCCGCGCCGCTTGTTTTTGGTCAGCGGGATCTAAACCGTCCGATCTGATCCGGACGGTCCAGATTAGATCGCATCGCCGAAGCGGTACGCACCAATCACGGCGTGCCACGCACGCACGTGACCCACTTAACCCGCGTCCGTCCGCGCCCGTCCGCGAATCCCGTCCGTGTCGCCCGCCTGGAGGCTCCGCACCAATCAGATCTCGCCACGTGGCCAGGGACTTCGAAGAGAAGATTCTTTTTGTTTTCTTTACGTTTTAGCCCCTGCGCATCACAGATTAGTCCCTGCGTTTTCAATCTCTTATTAATTTTTTACTCGTTTATCCAAATTTTATGAAAAATATATTTTTGGAAAGCTTATGAGATGTAGAAACTTTTGGCATAGTTATTTCTAGGTTTTGTCGAAATTATTTAGGTTGATTTTCAAAAGTGCTTTAAATAGTATTTTGATTATAACTTGAGTTTAAAAATAGATTTTTGAGCAAACTCTTTTACTATAATTTTGTATGCCTAAGTATTGGCCGTAGGATTACTCTACTATGTTTGTAAAAGGATTTTTAATGATTTTTGAGTAAATATTGATTAAATACTTTTTAGGTGTTATTTTAATAATTAAAATTTATTAAAAATTATTTCTTCCTATATTTTTGACTAATAAATGACTTAGTCATATTTTGATCACTTTAGATGCAAAAGTACTTCGAATTATGTTGTCTCTCAAAACAAAATTATTTCTCCCTTAGGAAAATATTTGATAAGTATTTTTGCCAACACTTTCCTTAGAAAATTCTAGCATCTCTTATTTTGTTAACTTTTCCTTAGGATTTATTTGTGACTTGTTGTTTGACCCTTGGTCCTTAGTTATTTTGGACCATCTTACTTGCTTGCATTCCTTAGAGCATCTTTCATAACATGGCATGCATATTAAGTCCTTAGTATTATTTTGCACTTCTTACATGACATTCCTCCTTAGAAATTTTGAGGTGATGCATGTTAGCCCTCCTAGACAAATTCTACTAAGTTAGAATTAGTGGGAACCATGAAGGACCAATGAAGGACTTAGCAAGAAAACAAGACTCCATAAGCATCTCCAAGAAGAAAAGTACTTAGAAGAAATCAAGAGGAAGTTCATAAAGACCAACCCCCCCCCCTACATTTTCTAAGTCTTTCTCCCCTTTCTCTCTTTTCTTTCTTACTCTCTTAGACCTCATGGTGGCTAAGTTATATTCAAGATCAACCTTGATGCTGCCAACATCATCAAGCCTTCAGAATCATCAAGTCTTCAGAATCATCAAGTCTACAAATTGCAATGAAGTCATCACATCAAGGAAAGCTACAAGGAAGCAAGGAGAAGATTCTTCGAAGACCAACTACGTTCTCTCTATCTTCTCTTTCTTTCTATTTTTGTCTCACTTTGGACATACACCAAGTCCTTGGTGTTTAAGACCAAGTTCCTAGAGTGCTAATTGAAGACCATTGAAGATCAACGAAACTACAAAGGAATTGAAGATTATTTGAAGACCAAACTTGTGAAAACTTAAAATAGCCTTACAACTTTTCAAGTTGTTTTATCAAGTTTACTTTGAGCTCAACCTTGACCTTGCCTTAGCTAAATGGGATATTGTTAGTTTATGTCTTTCCCTTATTTTGTTTTGCATGTCTTGCATACCATATTTCTTTGTATCATTCTGCATCTCATGCATAACATATTTTTCTAAATGATGCATTATGATTGTATGTTTATTTGTGGTTTGTTTGACTTGTTAGAAATTCCGAAGAGAGACGAAGGTGGTTACAACTGCTACCACTGCACTCCTGTTTGCCAAGGCAAGTGGCACACCCCATAAATTTCCTATTATTTTCCTATGCATGACTTAGTGTATTTATTTATATGCATGTGTTGGATAGTATTGCTAAAGCTAAAACCACTATCCCCTTTACACTAGTTGTGTCTAGAATCCTATTGATAACTTAGTAGAATCATTGATGCTATGCAAAGTTGTTTTATTGAAAACTTAATTCTACTAAGTTAATTTATCACCTGGGTGGATTTGGGCTTGAACGACTGACAGAGTTGAGTGTTTATTCACTTGTGGATTGCCACCTAGGGTATTAAAGGGACCAAAGTTTTCTCTAAGTGAAGATGCTTCCAGTACAGCCACTTGGTATTATGGCTCTGCCTTGACTAAGTAAGTTTTAGGAACCTGATTCTGGTAGGTCTCAGCAGATGAATATCTTTGGGTCTGCCCAGAGGAACAGGGGACTGTTTCCCAAAGGTCTCGTCTCAACTCTCTCCTTTTCCTTAGCACAAATTGAGTGCTCGAGGATAGTTTGGGTTTGTTGGGTCTCGTGGTGAAAGTGCACAACCTCTCGAGAGTTAAATCTAAGTACTTAGCCGTGTCCCCGGTTACGGACAATTTGAGCAGCTGATCAAGGACGACAACGGAGGCTCCCGACATTCCAATTTCTTAAATTAAAATTTTGGAGGTTGAAAGGTAGACAAGAGGGTGGTTTTCATGCCATACCTGTTTTGACAAAAGAAAAGTGTTTTATAAAGATATAGGAAAAATTGGCTTTATGCAAATTAGCCTTGAACTCCACCAGCCAAATATGCATATAGGTTATTAGAGTTATTCCATTAAGTGTCCACATAGTGTCACTTGCCAGATCCATTTTTAATGGTTCTGACCCACTCTGTTGCAAAAATTTATTTGTTGCAGATTGTTCTGACGACGAGTGAGTTTTCGTTAAGGTTTCGAGTCTGCAACCAACATGTTTTCGCCTGTGGCACATGCAAAGGATGAGGACTCCATGAAGAATAAATTTTCTGCTGCTTTACTCTTTCAAAGCTAGCTTCGTGCTATGCAATTTGTAAAGGATATTTTCCTAAGTACTGGATCCACGTGTAATAATTGATACAATGTTGTGATATTTCATCTTAGACTGTGTGTGCAAATGAATCGATCCAGGGGTTTGCACTATACACAGGTACCTTGCCAATTTCTAAGTGTAGGTACGCTACATATGCTTACTTATTGCACTTGTTATATTACTTTGTGTTGACAATATCCATGAGATATACATGTTGAAAGTTGAAAGCAATTGCTGAAACTTAAATCTTCTTATGTGTTGCTTCAATGCCTTTTATTTAGAATCTATTGCTTTATGAGTTAACTCTTATGCAAAGTTTTTTTATGCTCGTCTTGAAAGTACTATTCATGAAAAGTTTTTGCTTATATGATTCAGTTGTTTACTCTTTATCTATTTGTTAGCAAACTATAGACCATTGCCTTGAGTCACTTCATTCATGACATGAGCCTTGCAATATTATTTGATCAAGATTGTGTGAAGCATGTCTCCTCAGAAATTATTTTGTTGTTATCGTTTTACCTACTCGGGGACGAGTAGAACTAAGCTTGGGGATGCTTGATACGTCTCCAACGTATCTATAATTTCTGATGTTCCATGCTTATATTATGCCAATTGTTACATGTTTTATATACACTTAATATCATGTTTATGCATTTTCTCGGACTAACCTATTAACAAGATGCCACAGTGTCAGTTCCTGTTTTCTGCTGTTTTTGGTTTCAGAAAAGTTGTTCTGGAAATATTCTCGGAATTGGACGAAACAAAAGCCAAAGTTCCTATTTTTCTGACACGTACACGGAGTCCGAAGGAGAGACCAAAGGGGGCCGTGGGCCGCCCTCACCATGTGGTGGTGCGGTCCCACCTCCTGCCGCGCCGCCACGCGGTGAGGACGCCACGGGCCTCCACCGACGCTGCCCCTTCGCCTATATATTCATCTATTCAGGAAAACCCTAGGTACTCGAGTCAATTTTCACGAAAAGTTCCAGAGCCGCCGCCGCCGTCAACCCTAACTCGGGAGGGTTCTGAATCTCTTCCCGGCACCCTGCCGGAGAGGGGAATCATCACCGGAGGGCTCTACATCGCCATGCATGCCTCCGGAGTGATGTGTGAGTAGTTCATCTTTGGACTATGGGTCCATAGCAGTAGCTAGATGGTTGTCTTCTCCTCTTGTGCCATCATGTTTAGATCTTGTGAGCTGCCTATCATGATCAAGATCATCTTATTGTAATGCTACATGTTGTGTTTGCTGGGATCCGATGAATATTGATAGCATGTCAAGTTGAATACTGAATATTATGTCTATGTTATTTATGATCTTACATGCTCTCCGTTGCTTGTTGACACTCTGGCCAAGTGGATGCTTGTGACTCCAAGATGGAGTATTTATGCTAGATAGTGGGTTCAGTCTCCATTTAATCCGGGGGAGTGACAGCAACCCCTAAGGTTGTGGATGTGCTGTTGCCACTAGGGTAACCTAATGATGCTTTGTCTAAGGATGAATGTGTTGTTTACATTATGCACTTTACTTAATGCAATTGTCTGTTGCTTGCAACTTAATACTGGAAGGGGTGCGGACGCTAACTTGAAGGTGGACTATTTAGGCACAGATGCATGCTGGCGGTATGTGTACTTTGTCGTAATGCCCAAATGAATCTCATAGTAGACACCACAACTTGCACATGCATGTTATGCACTTATCAATATTGTCAATTGCCCAGCTGTAATTTGTTTACCCAACATGTTAGTTATTTATTATGGAGAGACACCACTAGTGAACTGTGGACCCCGGTCCAATCTTTTACATCTGAAATACAACCTACTGCAATCATTGTTCTCTTTCATTCTCTGCAATTAAACATCATTTTCCATACAACACTTTTAATCCTTTGTTTTCAGCAAGCCGGTGAGATTGACACCCTCACTGATTCGTTGGGGCAAAGTAGTTTGATTGTCTTGTGTGCAGGTTCCAAGTCAACCGTCAGGACTTCTTGCACTCCTCAAGACGCCAAGTTTTTTGACACCGTTGACACCTTCAGAAGTGTCTTCACCTCCTACTGGATTGATAATCTTGGTTTCTTACTGAGGGAAGACTTGCTGCTACACTCATCAAACCTTACTCTTGGGGTCTCCTAACGAACGTGTGGTTTACACGCATCAAAGAGCGCCCACTTTGCCTCTTTTGATGGTGCTTCCAAGTGAGATGGGCTCTCCTGTGATCACCGAGGAGGTGGTCTATGGGTGACGAGGTTATCGAGGAAGGTGTGTCGGCTCCTCATTCCGATGCTCTCTTCGCTAAAGAGCTTTATGACTTGCTTGCCAACCTTGAGGCAGCTAACCATGGATTTGGCAAGGCGATCGCTTGCCTTTTGTTGGGGAAGCCATCTACGGGAAAATGAAAGTGGATAAGTCTCTCAAAAGGACTGAAAGAAATTGTGGCGACATGAGGAAGGCGTCTGCGATTTCTTAATGTTTGGCGCTTATTCAATATTATCTTCCTCGTGGTTTGCCTTGTCTCCATGGATTTGGTAGTGTTTGTGGTCTTCAAGCAATGTGTTCTCCTTGTTGTAGAGGTGAGGGGATTTGCGGTTGTTGTGTGATGGACATGGTTGTCGGGTATTCCCTGCAGTCTTTGCTTCATAACACTTTAGAGTAGTCCACATGTGGGTATGCTTGTATTGTTTTTTCCCCGGATATTCTTTAGTTAACAGGACAACTCTTATTCTGAATTGATAGACAAGAACAAATCTTTTGTCCTCATTTTAAAAAGGAAGCAATATCACGGCTTGACTCCCTCTTATCAATCCCCAAATTAATGAACTGTTGTTTTTGGTGTTCCAAATTCCAGCGGTAGTACCGCTGGGTTAAGCGGTACTACCGCTCGAGAGCTACCGCCACCGCTACCGCCATAATGGCCGTCTGACGCATTTGTCCGGTACCGACTGGTACCGCTGGCGGTACCACCGCCGGTACCGCTGAGGTGGGAAGAGACGAACCAACCCACCCCAGCGTAAGCGGTACTACCGCCGAGGAGGGATTGATTCCGGGTTGGACTGCAGCCGACCTAGGGTTTTATGCTTCTATATATTCCTCTTGTAAGCCGCCGTTTTGGGGTAAGCCACACATTGTAAACCCACGGCGTTTGTAACCTCACCCGATATAGTGAAGTATTGCTGGCTGGCGCCCGTGGTTTTTTCTCCTCCTTTGTTTGGAGGGTTTTCCACGTTAAAATCTCGTGTCCCCTTTGGTTTGATCGTTCCGCTCTTCGTCGTTTCTTTGCTATCGTTTACAACAAGTGGTATCAGAGCCCTGTTTCAGATCTGTTTTCAGATTAGGGTTTTGGATGGCATCGATGAAGTTCGATCTACCGGCGCTGGACTACAAGACGAGATTTTCGTTGTGGCAGGTCAAGATGCGTGCGATCCTCGCACAGTCCAATGATCTTGACGAGGCGCTGGAGAAATTCGGCGACAAGGATGCGGCGGCATGGACCGCCGATGAGAAGCGGAAAGACCGTAAGGCTTTATCGCTTATTCAACTTCATCTATCTAATGATATTCTGCAAGAAGTACTCCAGGAGAAAACCGCAGCGGCACTGTGGGCTAAGCTGGAGTCGATCTGCATGTCCAAAGATCTCACCAGCAAGATGCATGTGAAGATGAAGTTGTTCACGCACAAGTTGCAAGAAGGTGGTTCGGTAATGAATCACTTATCGATCTTTAAGGAGATCGTTTCTGACCTAGTGTCGATGGAGGTAAAGTACGATGATGAAGATCTAGCACTTTTACTTCTATGCTCGCTGCCAAATTCCTTTGCAAATTTTCGTGATACCATACTGTTAAGCCGTGATGAACTAACCACCGCGGAAGTATATGAGGCCCTGCTTGCCAGGGAAAAGATGAAAGGTATGGTACAGAAAGAGGAGACGTCGTCCTCCAAGGGCGATGCTTTGCAGGTCCGAGGGAGGCCTGAGCAGCGAGATAACCACTACCACAACAACAACAGAGATAAGAGCAAGGGTGACAGAGTCGCTCAAAGTCTAAAGGCCGTGACAAGTTCTGCAGGTATTGTAAGAAATCTAATCATGTCATTGATGATTGTTGGAAGTTGCAGAACAAGGAGAAAAGAAAAGGTACTTACCAACCGAAAAATAATGAAGGTAATGATACCGGTGAGGCTTCTGTTGTTGATGGTAGTTCTGATGGCGATTGCCTAGCTGTTTTAGCTGCATGTGTTTCTCGTCAGGATGAATGGATTCTAGATACTGCATGTTCTTTTCATATTTGCTGTAACAAAGATTGGTTCAGTTCTTATGAGTTAGTGCAGACTGGAGATTTCGTGCGTGTGGGGAACGACCAGCAATGCAACATTGTTGGCGTTGGTTCCGTTCAGGTCAAGACACATGACGGTATGACACGCACGCTGACGGGAGTGAAACACATACCAACCATGGCAAGAAATTTGATCTCGCTCAGTACCCTTGACTGTGACGGGTACAAGTACAAAGGAGGAAATAAACTCCTAAAGGTATCAAAAGGTTCTCTCATAGTTATGGTTGGTGATATGAATTCTGCTAAGTTATATGTTCTTAGAGGTAGCACGTTATCTGGTACTGTTGCTGCTGTTTCTCATGATGACGCTAGTAAAACTAACCTTTGGCATAAGCGTCTTGGACATATGAGTGAACTTGGTATGGCAGAATTGATCAAGAGAGACTTGCTGCAAGGATGCAGTTTGGGTAAGATGCAGTTCTGTGAACACTGCATTTTCGGTAAGCACACAAGAGTTAAGTTTAATGCTTCTGTTCACACCACCAAAGGTACACTTGATTATGTACATGCTGATGTTTGGGGGCCATCTCGTAAGCCCTCTTATGGTGGTGCTCGTTATATGCTTACCATTATTGATGATTACTCTAGAAGAGTTTGGCCTTATTTCATGAAAAATAAGGATGATACGTTTGCTGCTTTTAAAGAGTGGAAAGCTATGATTGAAAGGCAAACAGAAAGGAAGGTGAAATTACTTCGTACTGACAATGGTGGCGAATTTTGTTCGAATGCCTTTAATGATTATTGCAGGAAAGAAGGCATTGTCAGGCACCTCACCATCCCGTACACGCCTCAGCAGAATGGTGTAGCGGAGCGGATGAACAGGACCATCATCTCCAAGGCTCGCTGCATGATCTCCAACGCTCGCATGAGTAAGCGTTTTTGGGCTGAGGCGGCTGCCACCGCCTGCTACTTGATAAACAGGTCACCATCTATTCCCCTCGACAAGAAAACTCCCATCGAGGTATGGTCAGGTACTCCTGCTGATTATTCACAACTTAAAGTTTTCGGCTGCACTGCTTATGCTCATGTTGATAATGGAAAGTTAGAGCCGAGAGCTATTAAGTGTGTGTTCATTGGTTATGGTTCGGGTGTAAAAGGATACAAGTTGTGGAATCCCGAAACTAAAAGGCTTTTATGAGCAGGAGTGTTGTTTTCAATGAATCTGTTATGTACTTTGATAAGTTGTCCTCAGATGTTTTGCCAGATTTTTCTGAGGAGCAGGTTCGTGTCGAGGTGGAGCACTCTGTTGAAAATGAAAATGTCACTGTTGACAATGATGGTGCTGCTACTTCAGATGATTCTGATCCTGATTCTGCTGGTTCTGATGATTCTGTTCTTCTGATTCTGATAATAATAATGTTCAGAACTCACCCCCTGTTTTGCAGCCACAACAGTCTATTGCTGCTCGTAGGAACAGGAGGAATTGTGGTCCTCGACCACGTTTAATTGAAGAGTGTAACATTGTTGATTATGCTCTGAGTTGTGCAGAACAGGTGGAGCACGGACATGAGCCGTCCACCTATACTGAAGCTATTGGTTCCGGTGACCGCGAGAAGTGGCTTGCTGCTATGCAAGAAGAAATGCAGTCACTCGATAAGAATGGCACATGGGAAGTTGTGCGCTTGCCTAAGAAAAAGAAGGCAGTCCGCTGTAAGTGGATCTTCAAGAGAAAGGAGGGTTTATGTGGCGCCCCGACCCGACTGCTATACAGTGATGCTGTGTGTCACCGGTTAAGCGATACAACCGGAGGTTACGGGTTTACCAATCCCCGGCCAAAACCTTTGGCAGGCGTTGCGGGGTACACCTCACTCCCGACAACGCAACACCCCGATTGATGCCTTAACACAGGCACAACTATCAAAGCATAATAGTAAGATCAAGACTTGTGGAACAACTGGCACATCACAGACTCTACGATACAAAATCATATAGTTCAACTCTTATACAGAGAAAGATAGCAAATGACAACCAGAGGTCACCGACCCAACATTACATCAAGCGGAAGCGAAAATAGGTTGTTCTAAACAACAAGATCCAACATATGGCCTAAGAGGCCTACAGATAAACATCACAGCGCCAGCTGTTCCAGGATGTCCCAAGCTGCCACCTGGGAACCCCAGACTACTCGTCGACGTCCACAAAGAACCCACCTTCGAGGGCGGTGAAGTCCTCCTCTGAAACAAAAGCAAAGACGTTGAGTTCGACGAACTCGCAAGATTAAGAGCTAATATATGCTCGATGATTAGCTGTCAAGGTTTTATGGCTCTTTTGCATAAAGCTGATTTTATTTATGAAAAACATAACTCAAAGGCATCGACTATTAGAACATTTTCCAAGAGGGGTAAGAAGTAACTCTTTTCTTTGAGATCACCCTTTCTCAAACATCACCAACATCACCATTGTACCTGTTCATCAAAGGCACCTCCTCGAATCACCCTCGAGGAAGTCAACCTTGCCTTCGTGAAGTAGTACCTCTAGTACCCAGTTTTTAATCATTCCGTTAAAGTTATTCTATGATCTCTGAATCCGTCACCAAGTCGTCCATAACCGCGGACACGGCTTTTCGAAAAGATTTATCCCTGTAGGGGTGTACAATGTGAAAGACGCCAGGTTCCCGAGGGACCTCCCAGCTTCTTATCCATGCGTACCGTCCGGCCCATTGCCTACACGTAGCTCTCTTCCGGGGAAAGCCGGCTGAGTGGGAACGGTTACAACCTTTACCTTGTTGAGGACTAACCCAGGATCATCAGTGAGGACGGGACAAGTTCAGTGCTCCCAGCACCCTGCCCCGTGGCCACTCATTTTCCTAAACGCCACAAACCTCATATCTGTCTCAGCCACCATCTCAACGCACGCGCAAATGGAAGCTCAAACTAGAGGACCCTGGCTAGTCCCGCTCAAGTTAGTCGGTCGACGAGGGCTCCATATACCCCACGCATGGTTGCACGCTCAACTTGGCTCGTAGGCGAGAACTCGCATCTAGGCGGCGAGAACGAGACAACCCACCACATCCCATGTGGCCTCTCATCCCCACCTTCTTAGCATTTTATTATCCATCTCCACAATTCTCCACCATCAACATCACTGTCACAAGTTAACACCTGTTTCCAGCATTTACCAACCCTGGTACCACTAGGCATTTCACTAAGCATGGCTAAGCACTTGCATAGCATAGTAAGTATTCCATGGCCAAAGATACAAACCTAGGGTAATAGGAAGGTAAAACAGGTATTGGCAACAGGATTCTAATGCAACTAGTAGGATACTCTAATCCAGGCAAAAGACATTTAGAACCGCATGCAATAATATAGTGGAGAAAATACTTGCGGAAAATAGGATAAGATATGCTCAGAGGGGGGGATTACGCTTGCCTTGTCAGGGTACTGGTAGTACGGATCGTCACAAGACGGGGGTGGCACTTCACCTCCTTGATCTACCGATGCACAAGCAACACCGGAAAAACAATCAACACATGGCAGTTGTGCAATGCATACAAGGATGATGATATGACATTTTAAATGCACCCTAGAAGCTTTAAACATGACCAACAAGTTAAATGGGGTCCCCGTTATATTATGGCATTATTTGGATTAAACCCCATATTTAAACTTAGTGATTATAATTACTACAAGAGCACATTATTGTAATTGTGAACAATTATGCATGATGATGAAGATTCTGGATCACTCATGTTTTTCTGATCATTTTGATATAAGGAACACATTTTTCGGAGGTCCCGGTAAAAAGTTATTAATTTTATAAGTTCCTCCTTTTTAAACGTATGATTTTAATATTATTAGAGGCACCATATTTTAAATGTGATCAAATATGCGTGATATTCATTTTAAAGTTTTAATCACAATTTACTGGACATTTTGGTGTATTACCCGCATTTTTCGGATACACAGATAAAAAGTTATGATTTTTATACCTTTTTCCTTTTTATAAGATCTTTTGATGATTTAACAACAACAATCTGTAATATATATCGATTAGGGATACAAGGGTGAAAAGGAAAGTGAATTTTCAAAATCA
The DNA here is from genome assembly GCA_947311845.1 of Poa pratensis. NCBI lineage: Eukaryota > Viridiplantae > Streptophyta > Magnoliopsida > Poales > Poaceae > Poa > Poa pratensis. The sequence continues at coordinate 21,620,540 of CAMZMU010000035.1, forward strand.
GTACTGCAAATCCGGTTGCCAGCCCGGAATTTTCTGGGTCCTATACCGGGTGAAAATATTCCCGGAATTGTTTCCGGTTTGATTCCGGGTATAAACCGGACAAAAACGTAACGGTCCAGTAGCTAAACTCCTAACCCGGTCGAGATTCCGGAAATATCCGGGTTTTTCACCGGTTCGACAACGGGAAGAAGCGAAGCTTCGGCGACGACGACCGCGCGTGGGGCGACGGCGAGCTAGAGCGGGAGAGGGACGGGGAAGGGGCCAGCATGGGCCAGGGGCTCACCACGCGAGCAGTGGAGTGGTCGGGGTGGCCGGAGGAGCGACGGTGGCGGCGGAATCCCGCGGCGGGGATGCGGCGGTGGTCGGAGGACCGACGGAGAAACGAGGACGGCGGCGGCGAATGCGGCGGCCCCGTCGATTCCTGCCTCGGGGATGATCAGCACGGCACGGCGGAGCGGATGGTGGCCTTCACGCGTGCTGGGGCGGCCTCAATCGCCGGCAAATCGGAGGCGGAGCTCGCGGCCATTGTTGCTCGTGGAGCTCGTGGGGGAGGGGAGCAGAGGATGGGGAACGGGGTGGGAGTCGAGGGATGGAGCAGTGGGGTAGTGGTCGTCTTCCTCTCCTCACGTGTGGAGGCAGAGAGGAGGGGGGCCCGGCCATGGCGAGCGACCTGGTGCGGCTGCGACGCGAGCTCGCGCGTCGCTACAGCGCGAGGAAGAAGACCATCTTCCAGAAAACCCCCTGCCTCAAACATTTCCATCACCGTTTGGTCCTCCACTATTTACAAACGGGTCCTTTTCTCTTTTAAAATCAAACCAGTAGCTTTTCCTGATTTAACTGAGGCACCAAAATAATTTATAAAAATTTGAGAAAATTTGGGGAGCCTCCCAACACCAAGTAGAGGCACCACAAAAATTGGTGTTGCCAAATAAAATAATTTGGACAACTTTTGTTCATTGTGTTTTATTTAGGCAATTTGTTAATTTTCAAATGTTGCTATTTAAAATTTGGTGCAAGTGCAAAATATTTTGAACTCTTGGAACTTCCTTGACACATATGAGATGTCAAGAACTTTTGTTTTGCAACTTTGAGGGCCTTCATTGTGTTGAAGTTTGTTAGAGCAATTTGGGCATTTGGTTTTTAACAACTTCATATCATTTCGGTATCAAAGTTGTATTAACTCGGAAGAGACATGTTTATGCATGGATGCCATGATGCAATTAACACCAAAGTGGAAAAATTACACAGGTTTTTAGGTTCTCAGTTTTGGGCTGTTACAACTCTACCCTCCTTACAGGAATCTCGTCCCGAGATTCTTAGAGTAGGAAAGAGGGAAAGGTTACGACGGTATTACACGACCTCTCGCTTCAAGTGGCTTCTTTCTTGAAGAGGTTGCTCCAGGGCATCATGAAGATCTTCATCGGCTTCCCTTCAAGGTCACTATCAAAGTACACCATCGGGAAGAAAGGAAACCTCACCAGAAGGATGGATCTTGGTGGATACAACATCAGGTACCTCCTAGTAAAATTTAGGATGAGACTTCAAGCATCCCTTGATTTGACAGTTAGGAGACACATGCGTTTGACGGAAGATTGATACGGAGTTTTCAGTTGGTAGACAACTGTTTCCCAAAGATTCAGAATATGAACCTTGCACAAGGCCCAAAAGTCTGAGGGAGAGTGTCGAAACAAGCTTCCAACAGATGAGGAGATAACTTGTACTAGTCGGCTTGAGTAGAACTTTCCTCACGGAGGAGCATTTCAGATCACTGGAGAAGGATCATGACGAGGGACCGAGAGAACTTTAGAAACTCCGGGAACGTTAGAATCAGGAACACTTCTTGATTTTCTAGACGTCGGGAACCAGCTTCATGAGGATCACCAACTATCATTTCTGCTTGAGGTTTAGATCTGGCCAGGTGTAGAGATACTCCAGATTCAACAGGGATGGATAGGGAATCTTTGTCACGGATACCACCGGATTACTTTTGCTAGAACCCCAGGAGCTGGACTAGAAGGTCTAACTCCAAAGGAGGAACGAGATTGCGGAACTCAAGTATTAGCAACTTGCCAGAGGACAGCTGCCCTACTTGATCTACTTGCAATGAGACACGATTTAGTCCTTGTGGGGAAACACCATAGTAGACAAGGAAGTTCTCAGACTTCCTCTCTTTCTGGAACAATCCAGTTAGTGGCTTGGATGCATAGATGAAATTTCTCAAGGAATAGAGGTAACAACATACCATCCCGAGAATATTCTACACATGCTTGATCGAGTTGAAATGATTCCGAGGGAACCAGACAATTCACTCAGATACACGGCAACATCTTTCAGAAATTGCGCGTGAACCAGGGAAAGTCACTTCTAACTTCCGGAACTCATGCCTTGTGACGACACAAAGTTAGCTCTAACAAGTTTCCAATACTCACGCCCAATATCTCACATACATCACCTCAAACATGGAGAAGATAAGAATGTAGTTGATGGGCTCAACAACAAACCTATCTAGATACTCCAAACCGGTAGACTCATATGTCATATGAATGGGGCATAGGTATTGGTCAGACCAACATCTTTCTAATCTGAGTTTAACCTACTGAATGTGTTAGTCTGAGTTTGATTTGACGATAGCCCAAATCAAATCAAAAATGTGTAGGATAGCATATCCACAAAGGAGATACCACCTTGCTTCGACACAGGAAGCTAGACATCCATTGAGAAGTGAACTATATCAGATAGAGCTTTTGGTCTTTTAACTCTCCAAGTGGTCTAAGCTCACCCGAATAATTCAGGACATCCAGCACGATTTTCTTGGAGAAAGGAGTTGTTCAGAGAACCCGCTTACTCATAAGCTCAATTTTTCTTGGAGAAAAGAGTTGTCCGTGATGTTGAGCTTGGACAGGCGATAACCTGGCGATACTTCTAGAAGGAACAACAGGATATCACGATCCATCAGCAGGATATCACGACATGGCAGTGGATCTTGAGTTCGAGAGAGGATCATGCCATTCAAGGCACAACGAGGTGGTCTTGGGAGCTTCGGCTCGACCCTAGCTCTTTGACCGAGGGAGGGCATCAAAGCCAACGGACTTGGTAGCACTGTCAAACTCAACTTATTGATCGGATAACCAATCATGTTAAGGAGGACAAGGAATGTCTTTGGATTTCAACGCAGTAAGAACTGCTGAGAATATCCGATAATTACATTATTACTCACGTCTCATCACTCTGGAGTAATAAGTCACTCGGAGATCGGAGAGTAACAAAGTGTAAGAGCATCACTTCATCAAGAGGATCATGATACATAGCTCGATACCCTGATATCAAAGAGTGTGACACTCTAAGGTGGAGCAGAACAAAAGCTAAACAAGGCCCTCATTCTGTAGATTACAATACTTTGACCTGGTCCGAGAGGTGGACAGGATACGGGAGTTTGTTTCTCCTAACAAGACGAAGTGGAAAGTCTTGACGGACCAAGAGAGTGACTTGCATCGGAAGATACCAATGCACGATAAAACTTTACTGTCAACCGACAGACAAAGGTAGAAAAGCGGATCAGAGTAAGAACAAGCTTAGGAGAAATCCTAAGATGTTGAGGATGCACCAGTTATTACTCAATTGTGATAACCATGCCCAAGAAAAGGCGAGATGCAGTAGAGTCAAACAAAACTGTAGTAAGATAGTTGTTGATTAGTAGCTCACCCTTAAGGACGCCGGAATCTTCTTCAGCTTCTTTAGCAGAGACGCGGTTCAGGCGACGACGCACAATAGGTCCAGCCTCGCCAGCTGGAGTGGCAGGGACTCGTGCATGCTTTCCCGTGATAGGTGCCTTCTGAGGGCAATCCCTGCAGTAGTGGCCAGCCTGACCACAGGTGTAGCAGATAAGCCCAGGTGGAGCAGGTAGCCGAGGACGATACCCACTTCCGCTTGGCCCAAATGTCGAAGTAGTGGGGCGCGTGGTGGCGTGCTGAGCAATCTTCTCCTGGGCATCCTTTACTGCCCCCACTATGAACTCCATAGAACAATCAGCCGGGAAATGGTCATCTCCTTCGCATAGGTAGCAGGTGGCGCTAGCGGTTGGGCACTTGCCGAGTGGATGCTTGTTGACACAATGCGGGCAACTGCCGGGGCATTGACTCGCTTGATGTCCACCCTTTCCGCACTGACTACAGGCCTTTCCTTGTGGTAGTCCCCACTCTCGGGGTAATTAAGGGGGCACTTTCGGTACGGATGTCACGCTCCTTACAAGTGTAACACCTGAGTAAGGTATGGGATTTCTTGGGCAAAACTTTAAATGTAGGGGATTTCTGCCGATCAAAGGGTGGCGGGTGGGTCCCTGGGGTGGCTTCGATTTGATGGAGCGGAGGACGTTGTGCCATTCTGTAGATTTGACAAGGATGCAGTTAGTAGCCCCCTCGGTATGGTTGAGACATTAGCATTAGCGTACTCAAGTACTCAGACTAGGGACGATAATACTTTGTGCACAACGAACAGAGAACCAACAAGATAGGACTTGGGTCGAAGATCAGCATCATGTACCAGTAGCGTGAGATTCAAAGGGCTAAGAAACCACGTGATTCAACCCACACTATCCGGCACAATCCGGGACCTTATGTTCAAGTCCTTGGGTTAAAACCCGAAGAAAGGAGCAAGGATTAGACTAGGTACGGATAACAGGGTTCAAACATCTGAGCTGACATCGGATTGTAGCGCGGCGGGAGCACCTGGGCACATAACACTAAAGGTAACAGGTAAGAAGTCCAACCCCGAAATTCCTAATCATTTGAAGTAACAGATGAGAAGTAAAACATTTAATTCAAATCGAGGTAAGATTGCTCCGAGATTAGAGTGTAACCAGGTAAGGAGTAAAAAGAATCCTAAGATGGTTTTCACAACTCATTTTAGGTTCAAAATATCTTCACTACACTAGACTCAACATCGACCAGTAGAAGGGTTTCCTACAGGCAGTACTGCTCTGATACCAACTTGTGGCGCCCCGACCCGACTGCTATACAGTGATGCTGTGTGTCACCGGTTAAGCGATACAACCGGAGGTTACGGGTTTACCAATCCCCGGCCAAAACCTTTGGCAGGCGTTGCGGGGTACACCTCACTCCCGACAACGCAACACCCCGATTGATGCCTTAACACAGGCACAACTATCAAAGCATAATAGTAAGATCAAGACTTGTGGAACAACTGGCACATCACAGACTCTACGACACAAAATCATATAGTTCAACTCTTATACAGAGAAAGATAGCAAATGACAACCAGAGGTCACCGACCCAACATTACATCAAGCGGAAGCGAAAATAGGTTGTTCTAAACAACAAGATCCAACATATGGCCTAAGAGGCCTACAGATAAACATCACAGCGCCAGCTGTTCCAGGATGTCCCAAGCTGCCACCTGGGAACCCCAGACTACTCGTCGACGTCCACAAAGAACCCACCTTCGAGGGCGGTGAAGTCCTCCTCTGAAACAAAAGCAAGACGTTGAGTTCGACGAACTCGCAAGATTAAGAGCTAATATATGCTCGATGATTAGCTGTCAAGGTTTTATGGCTCTTTTGCATAAAGCTGATTTTATTTATGAAAAACATAACTCAAAGGCATCGACTATTAGAACATTTTCCAAGAGGGGTAAGAAGTAACTATTTTCTTTGAGATCACCCTTTCTCAAACATCACCAACATCACCATTGTACCTGTTCATCAAAGGCACCTCCCGAATCACCCTCGAGGAAGTCAACCTTGCATTCGTGAAGTAGTACCTCTAGTACCCAGTTTTTAATCATTCCGTTAAAGTTATTCTATGATCTCTGAATCCGTCACCAAGTCGTCCATAACCGCGGACACGGCTTTTCGAAAAGATTTATCCCTGCAGGGGTGTACAATGTGAAAGACGCCAGGTTCCCGAGGGACCTCCCAGCTTCTTATCCATGCGTACCGTCCGGCCCATTGCCTACACGTAGCTCTCTTCCGGGGAAAGCCGGCTGAGTGGGAACGGTTACAACCTTTACCTTGTTGAGGACTAACCCAGGATCATCAGTGAGGACGGGACAAGTTCAGTGCTCCCAGCACCCTGCCCCGTGGCCACTCATTTTCCTAAACGCCACAAACCTCATATCTGTCTCAGCCACCATCTCAACGCACGCGCAAATGGAAGCTCAAACTAGAGGACCCTGGCTAGTCCCGCTCAAGTTAGTCGGTCGACGAGGGCTCCATATACCCCACGCATGGTTGCACGCTCAACTTGGCTCGTAGGCGAGAACTCGCATCTAGGCGGCGAGAACGAGACAACCCACCACATCCCATGTGGCCTCTCATCCCCACCTTCTTAGCATTTTATTATCCATCTCCACAATTCTCCACCATCAACATCACTGTCACAAGTTAACACCTGTTTCCAGCATTTACCAACCCTGGTACCACTAGGCATTTCACTAAGCATGGCTAAGCACTTGCATAGCATAGTAAGTATTCCATGGCCAAAGATACAAACCTAGGGTAATAGGAAGGTAAAACAGGTATTGGCAACAGGATTCTAATGCAACTAGTAGGATACTCTAATCCAGGCAAAAGACATTTAGAACCGCATGCAATAATATAGTGGAGAAAATACTTGCGGAAAATAGGATAAGATATGCTCAGAGGGGGGATTACGCTTGCCTTGTTCAGGGTACTGGTAGTACGGATCGTCACAAGACGGGGGTGGCACTTCACCTCCTTGATCTACCGATGCACAAGCAACACCGGAAAAACAATCAACACATGGCAGTTGTGCAATGCATACAAGGATGATGATATGACATTTTAAATGCACCCTAGAAGCTTTAAACATGACCAACAAGTTAAATGGGGTCCCCGTTATATTATGGCATTATTTGGATTAAACCCCATATTTAAACTTAGTGATTATAATTACTACAAGACACATTATTGTAATTGTGAACAATTATGCATGATGATGAAGATTCTGGATCACTCATGTTTTTCTGATCATTTTGATATAAGGAACACATTTTTCGGAGGTCCCGGTAAAAAGTTATTAATTTTATAAGTTCCTCCTTTTTAAACGTATGATTTTAATATTATTAGAGGCACCATATTTTAAATGTGATCAAATATGCGTGATATTCATTTTAAAGTTTTAATCACAATTTACTGGACATTTTGGTGTATTACCCGCATTTTTCGGATACACAGATAAAAAGTTATGATTTTTATACCTTTTTCCTTTTTATAAGATCTTTTGATGATTTAACAACAACAATCTGTAATATATATCGATTAGGGATACAAGGGTGAAAAGGAAAGTGAATTTTCAAAATCAGTACTGCAAATCCGGTTGCCAGTCCGGAATTTTCTGGGTCCTATACCGGGTGAAAATATTCCCAGAATTGTTTCCGGTTTGATTCCGGGTATAAACCGGACAAAAACGTAACGGTCCAGTAGCTAAACTCCTAACCCGGTCGAGATTCCGGAAATATCCGGGTTTTTCACCGGTTCGACAACGGGAAGAAGCGAAGCTTCGGCGACGACGACCGCGCGTGGGGCGACGGCGAGCTAGAGCGGGAGAGGGACGGGGAAGGGGCCAGCATGGGCCAGGGGCTCACCACGCGAGCAGTGGAGTGGTCGGGGTGGCCGGAGGAGCGACGGTGGCGGCGGAATCCCGCGGCGGGGATGCGGCGGTGGTCGGAGGACCGACGGAGAAACGAGGACGGCGGCGGCGAATGCGGCGGCCCCGCGTCGATTCCTGCCTCGGGGATGATCAGCACGGCACGGCGGAGCGGATGGTGGCCTTCACGCGTGCTGGGGCGGCCTCAATCGTCGGCAAATCGGAGGCGGAGCTCGGCGGCCATTGTTGCTCGTGGAGCTCGTGGGGGAGGGGAGCAGAGGATGGGGAACGGGGTGGGAGTCGAGGGATGGAGCAGTGGGGTAGTGGTCGTCTTCCTCTCCTCACGTGTGGAGGCAGAGAGGAGGGGGGCCCGGCCATGGCGAGCGACCTGGTGCGGCTGCGACGTGAGCTCGCGCATCGCTACAGCGCGAGGAAGAAGACCATCTTCCAGAAAACCCCCTGCCTCAAACATTTCCATCACCGTTTGGTCCTCCACTATTTACAAACGGGTCCTTTTCTCTTTTAAAATCAAACCAGTAGCTTTTCCTGATTTAACTGAGGCACCAAAATAATTTATAAAAATTTGAGAAAATTTGGGGAGCCTCCCAACACCAAGTAGAGGCACCACAAAAATTGGTGTTGCCAAATAAAATAATTTGGACAACTTTTGTTCATTGTGTTTTATTTAGGCAATTTTGCTAATTTCAAATGTTGCTATTTAACAAATTTGGTGCAAGTGCAAAAATCATATTGTGAACTCTTGGAACTTCCTTGACACATATGAGATGTCAAGAACTTTTGTTTTGCAACTTTGAGGGCCTTCATTGTGTTGAAGTTTGTTAGAGCAATTTGGGCATTTGGTTTTTAACAACTTCATATCATTTCGGTATCAAAGTTGTATTAACTCGGAAGAGACATGTTTATGCATGGATGCCATGATGCAATTAACACCAAAGTGGAAAAATTACACAGGTTTTTAGGTTCTCAGTTTTGGGCTATTACAGTTTATCTCCTAGCGAGCCTCCGAGGTTTAAGGCAAGGTTAGTTGCAAAAGGCTTCAGTCAAATTCCAGGTGTTGATTATAATGATGTTTTCTCTCCAGTTGTTAAGCATAGTTCAATTCGTACATTCTTTGGTATTGTTGCTATGCGTGATCTTGAGCTTGAGCAGTTAGATGTAAAGACTGCGTTTCTGCATGGAGAGTTGGAGGAGGAGATATACATGGACCAGCCAGAAGGGTTCATAGTGCCTGGTAAGGAGGATCTTGTGTGTAAGTTGAAAAGATCCTTATACGGTTTGAAACAATCTCCTCGTCAGTGGTATAAAAGGTTTGATTCTTTTATGTTGTCACATGGCTTTAAGAGGTCTGAATTTGATAGCTGTGTGTATATTAAGTTTGTTAATGGATCACCTATATACCTGTTATTATATGTTGATTGCTGCCAAGAGCAAGAAAGATATCGCTGCTCTCAAGTCACAGTTGAGTAGCGAGTTTGAGATGAAGGATCTTGGTGCTGCTAAGAAAATTCTAGGTATGGAGATTACCCGTGACATAAATTCTGGTTTGTTGTTTCTTAGTCAGCAAAGTTATATTAAGAAAGTTCTTCATCGTTTTAACATGCATGATACAAAGTCTGTTAGTACTCCTATTGCTCCTCACTTTAAATTGTCAGCTGAACAATGTCCTATTACGGATGAGGATTTTGAGTACATGTCTAGAGTTCCATATTCTAGTGCTGTTGGTTCTTTAATGTATGCCATTGTTTGCTCACGTCCAGATTTATCATATGCTATGAGTTTGGTTAGTAGATATATGGCTAATCCTGGTAAAGAACATTGGAAGGCTGTTCAGTGGATTTTCAGGTACCTTCGTGGCACATCCAATGCTTGCCTCAAGTTCGGCAAGACTGATGAGGGACTCGCAGGCTATGTGGATTCAGATTTTGCTGCCGATTTGGATAAGAGGAGATCCCTCACAGGTTATGTGTTCATGCTTGGTGGTTGTGCCGTGAGTTGGAGGGCAACGTTACAATCTGTTGTTGCCCAGTCTACCACTGAAGCAGAGTACATGGCTATTACTGAAGCATGTAAAGAATTGGTTTGGCTGAAAGGCTTGTTTGCTGAGCTTTGTGGAGATGATACTTGCATTAACCTGTTTTGTGATAGTCAGAGTGCTATTTACCTTACTAAGGATCAGATGTTCCATGAGAGAACAAAGCACATTGACGTCAAATACCATTATGTGTGTGATGTTGTTGCAAAAGGTAAACTTAAGGTATGCAAGATAAGTACTCATGATAATCCTGCTGATATGATGACAAAGCCAGTTCCTGTTACTAAGTTCGAGCTTTGCTCGGGTTTAGTTGGTATCACTGTCTAGCCCAAGAGGCTATTTGGCGCCGAAGGTGTTTTCTTTGTTGTTTCAGGGTGAAGTTCTCATTTATGCTACAAGATGGAATTTGTCTCAAAGTGGAGTGTTGTTTTTTGGTGTTCCAAATTCCAGCGGTAGTATCGCTGGGTTAAGCGGTACTACCGCTCGAGAGCTACCGCCACCGCTACCGCCTCCGCTACCGCCATAATGGCCGTCTGACGCGTTTGTCCGGTACCGACTGGTACCGCTGGCGGTACCGCCGCCGGTACCGCTGAGGTGGGAAGAGACGAACCAGCCCACCCCAGCGGTAGTACCGCTGGGTTAAGCGGTACTACCGCCGAGGTGGGATTGATTCCGGGTTGGACTGCAGCCGACTTAGGGTTTTATGCTTCTATATATTCCTCTTGTAAGCTGCCGTTTTGGGGTAAGCCACACACTGTAAACCCACGGCGTTTGTAACCTCACCCGATATAGTGAAGTATTGCTGGCTGGCGCCCGTGGTTTTTTCTCCTCCATTGTTGGAGGAGTTTTCCACGTTAAAATCTCGTGTCCCCATTGGTTTGATCGTTCCGCTCTTCGTCGTTTCTTTGCTATCGTTTACAACATGAACCTTGTATCTGAACCGTGATTCGAGAGTAGATAGGAAACATAATTGACTACTAGTGGAGTAAATAAGAGTTGCACTTGATAATTTTGAATTTATCTAAAAGATAAATACACATTAGTTGACGTAGACCATGTTTTTTTTAGATGGGTGAAGTAGACTACGGTTAGTGGAGTTGCTGTTTGCTTATGGTTTAAGTTTCAACCCATACGGATGTTGCCCTGCTCATGCCTCATGGCTTGGTAAAGAAAACCTAGAAAGAAGGGCCCAAAAGGAAAAAAAGGGACACAAATGGTGAGAGAGAAGGAATCAAAGCATTTGGTTTGAGGTGGCTTATCACGTGTTCAGGGGGGCATCCGTAATTTCCTTTTTTTCACTCAACGAAAGAGGAACAAAAAGATCCAGAACCTTCTAGGCCATAGAGGCTCTAGGGCTCATAGCCCCCATTTCTGGAAATCTCGTCCAAACAAGCCAAGTGAAGCGAACCCCGGTTTCGTGCTCCGGCCATGTCGCTCTCGTCGGCGCGCCAGCGGCGGCCCACTGCCGCGTCGCCGCTAGCCGACGACGGGTACTCCAAGGAGGCCAAGGACAGGCGGCGGCGCGCCGACGGCGAGGAGGAGGCGGAGGAGGGCATCCGGTGGTTCCTCCCGTTCCTGGCCCTCGGCCTCCTCCGCCACATGAGCGCGTCCTCCAACCTGATCCACGACTGCGACGAGGTGTTCAACTACTGGGAGCCCCTCCACTTCCTCCTCTACCGCTCCGGCTTCCAGACCTGGGAATACAGGTTGCCTCTCCGACCTCACCCCCGCCAGAATAAACCCTAGCTATACCGGCCGTTTCGTTGCTTGATGCCGGATTGGCAGGGGTTTAGGAGTGTACGGATTGGTGCTCTGATTTGGGGATGACAGATCCGCGTAGCCATATTGAATGCTTTGCTCTGATTTCTGCACGGTGTGTAGTGTGTTGGTGGGTGTAGCTGCAGGTTAATATGCTGGGGTACAGTGGGTAAGGATCTGGGGATTTCGTGGAGTCATTTGATTGTAGGGGTTTTAGGGTGTAGGAATTGCTCTTTCAGTTATTTGATGATGGGTTAGTGTTCTATCAGGCGGCAGTCTAGCACTATGCTTGTTAGTAAGTTCGAACACACTTGTGAAATGTGGTGTTCTATATTTGGTGGGAGTTGTGAAGTTGGCAAGTTCGCAGCTCAATCATAGATGTATTAGACTGCTGAGTCTCCCCTTTCATTTATATTCAAGAGACTAAGTAAACTAGGGCTTATACTTTCCTCAACCTGTTTAGGCCTAGCTTAGTGCCATTGTCTTATTTGGAGGGTTTACAAGGTGATTTGACGGATGTGAGATGAAAAATCTGTGCTTAATTTGGCTTAGAATGTGGTCGATATTTGTCAATATGTTTCCGTAGTCCCACAGTGATGGTTAGAAAAAATCATCACTCCTTGATATTTGTTGATGTTGATTCGAAGTAACATTTACTAGTAGTCAAGCGGGAATTATGATGGAGAAGTCATCTGTCCTGATAAAATGATCAAGAAAGGGCTTTAGTTTACTTGTATTTGATGATTTTTGTTCAAGAGTGATTTTTGGTGATATAAAAGATAATGAAGCTGATTGGTGTATACATCATGACTCAGAAGTTATAGCTTCCTGATAGAAATGGTCAGCTGTTCGTTTTAGAAATGAAGAAATGGCGATTAGTCCAACTTACTTAAATGACTTTATTTATTCAGTTACCAATGGTTGACATAGATTATGCATTGCGTAAGCTTGAAATAAGTTTTGATTCTAACATATATGCCAGCAATGTTTAAAAGCCCAATATGCCATTTTGGAAGGTTCATTCGTGTTTGAGAAGTTTCCAATCCTTTGCATTCCTTGGAGTCGGAACCTCAGTTTATTGAACTTCACTAAGACCGATGGGGCTTCATTCATGTTTGAGACTTCAAGTTTGCAATGCTTTGCACTCCTTATAGTCAAATTCTCAGTTTCATGGACTTCACTAATATTGCTGGGGTTGCTCATATTTTTTTCTCATGGTTAACACATGGAAGATTGCATTATAGTGGTTTCAAAAGAGGAATAGTGATAAAGCATCTGCATGGTTTCTGCAATAGGCTGAAATTATTGCTTAGACTGATAACGATGTGTTATGACATATCTGGTGATGTACAATGTGATTTCATTTTTCCTCGAGTAAGCCTACATGGAGGCCTGTATGTGCACTTGTACAGAAAATAAATATCACTGGACAAAAAATCTAACTGCAAGTTTTTTTTTACGTTATGATATTAATAGAAGGACTTTGATTTTGATCTGTCTCTTTTATTTTTGCAGTTCTGACCATGCTCTTAGGTCATATCTGTACCTTTTCATTCATGGTATTGTAGCTGGTCCTGCTTCATCCATCTTTGGTGGCGAACATAAGGTTTGCTGCGTTTTAATCTGTATTTTCTTAGCATTTGTTAGACTTGCTAATTATTCCGTACTAGGTAGACCTAATCTTGTCTAGTACTAATCATGCTCTCACCTATTCTGTTGTGATTGTAAAGGTTCGTGTGTTCTACTCTGTGAGATTCTTTCTCGGACTTCTATCGACTATAACAGAAACTGTTCTGGTAGTTGCTCTTTCAAGAAGATATGGAAAGAGACTTGCTTGTTATGTCCTTGCAATGCTATGCTTAACCAGTGGCTGCTTCTTTGCCAGTACCAGTATGTTTCTGATCTTCCATTTTTTATTACCATGTCCATGCGGAAGGCTCTATTGCAGATGTGTAATCAAACTAACTCGTTGATTTAATTATGGCAGGTTTCTTGCCAAGCTCATTTTCCATGTATGCTGTAACACTTTCTTCAGCACTCTTCCTTCTAGAGAAGTATGCTAGCGCAGTCTCTGTTGCAGCTGCTGGTGTAATTCTTGGCTGGCCTTTCTCAGTCTTGGTGTTTCTCCCTGTCACTATTTACTCATTAATGAGGGGACCTTTTAAAAGAGTGTTTTTGTCTGGATGTCTGACTTCACTGTGCCTTATTGTAAGTAACGCCTTTACATTGTCAGTATTTTACGATGTGAACATGTACATATTTGATCTGATCATCACAATCTTTTGCTAGGCCCTTTCATTCGTGGCTGACTATTACTGCTATGGTAGATGGACATCATCCGTGTTCAATCTTCTAAAGTATAATGTGCTTGGTGGTGGTGAAAGTCACTTGTATGGAACAGAGGGGGCTACATTCTACTTGAGGAATGGATTCAATAACTTCAATTTTGCATTTGTTTTGGCTTTGCTATTCGTGGGTGTTGCACTATTTGCAAGGAAGAAGTATGCCCCAGATCTGTTAATAGTTGTCTCTCCTGTCTACATTTGGTTAGCTTTCATGTCTTTGCAGGCGCATAAAGAAGAAAGGTAAAGAATCAAAGTGTATATACCATCTTATTGATCATTGTAGCATGTAAATCATATACGGAAATCAACGTGTCAGTGAAAATAGTTCTATCTGCCTGAATTCATTGAGCGGGGACAACTAAAACCACTCATTCATGTTAGTCTTCACTGAGCCTAAACAGAAGCTGCATCATTGTAGTAGTGCATGGTTTAAAATAGCTTTATTTGATTCATCAAGGTGCGTCTTTTTGTAAGTTTGTTTATGTTCTCTGTTCCCTGTAAGTTCCATCATCTGCATGCTGACGGCTGTAGTAACAACAACAATTAAAAAGTGCAGACTTTTTTTTAGTTCGGATGATAGTGGGGTGTTCTCAATCTGTGTGTTAACCGTAATCTTCCAAGTTCCTAAATATGTTTGGATTTGTTATATTCCTTCGTGTCTATTTCTAGAAACATAGTTTGAGTTGTGCATTTGAACTTAACTCCCTCAATCTTAGCTTATCATGCAATAAATCTAATTTTAATCAAATTATGTGAATTCATTTTCATATATATTTAATGATAATCTTAGCTTATCATGCAATAAATCTAGTGTTAACCAAATTACGTGAATTCATTTTTATGCATCTTTAATGATAACCATATCAGTTAGTTTTGTCTATGTGCTTGCACACTGTTTTGACTATTTGCTAGTTGCACTGCTGGCTTACTGGATTTTTTAATGCGTATATGCTTGTTTAGAGGTTTTCTGCATATCCGTCTTGTTGATGTGTATAAGTGGATTGCCTAGCCCTTTCCATTAGATCGGTCTTTTGGAATAGTTGGTTAGTGCATGAAGATATGGTATCAGAGCCCAGGCTCTCGAGTTCGAGTCCTGGTTTTCGCAATTTATCCTAAAATTGCTATTACCCCCTTGGTGTCCACGTATAGGCACGTACAGGCACGTCATGCCTCTTGAGCCTGCCTCTGACTCTACACGTGTTGACATCTCTTCCCGTCACACGTGAGGGAGGGTGTTGATGTGTATAAGTGGATTGCCTAGCCCTTTCCATTATATCGGTCTTTTGGAATAGTTGGTTAGTGCACGAAGACACGTCTCACCATTATTTTGATGCACATAAAAAAACATTGTTTTTCACGTACAATAACCCATTGTTTCGCTGTGGAAGTTAAATGATTCTACACATGAAAGCGATAGAAACTAAGACCACTAATTTTCTTAATCTGTTTTTGCAGGTTTCTCTATCCGATTTATCCGTTGATATGTGTTGCGGCAGCCTCTGTTATTGACAGCTTTCCTGATTTTTTCCATGATAAATATGCATCTGAGCAGTCAATTTTTTTTAAGGTGAGCCTGGCATTCTTAATTGCATCCTATATCTTTTAGTTAATAGGATTGATTTTTGATTATTTCCTGATACATTTGACAGGTAGCGAAGGGCCTACGGCCTTTGATCCTAGGCTTTATTTTGTGCACCTCCCACAGCCGAACATTCTCTATGTTGAACGGATATGGTGCTCCTCTGCAGATCTATGAGCATCTCGATTACCATGAAGATACTGGACCTGGTAAGGACCTAATTATGCCCTTTTAAACATGTTTCTCTTTTCATACTACTTTTATGTATTGAGTATTTGAGTGCCTTCCTATTAATACAAAGTATTAGACCTTTCGGCAGTAGAATTAGACACCACAGAGACGATAGTTGCTTTCATGATGCATCTATCACCACAATTTGCTGTATCCTAGACATGAACTTTATTGTAGAGGCAGTTCGACAAATGCGGCTCTTTAATAAGTTTAATGAGTAGGCATATTTACGTAGAATCGAGCACTTAAGTGTGTCATGTATTATCCTCAGAGTGTTAATGACACTATAAATTCCTTTGAACTAGCTAGCTGATCTGTTCCTGTGCAGGGTCTATCCTGTGTGTTGGAAGTGAGTGGCACCGCTATCCTTCATCATTCTTCATACCTTCCTATATCAGCGAAGTTCGTTGGATAGACGATGGTTTCCGAGGCCTTCTACCATTTCCCTTCAACGAAACCGTGGGAGGCACCACTGCTGCTCCATCTTATTTCAACGACAAGAACAAGGCCTCCGACAAGCAATATGTACTTCCTTTTCACTTGATATTTTACATGCAGACTTTTTCCTTCGATAATGCACTGCATAACAGCTGGTTTGCACTTCTTGGTCGCAGCTGAAAGACATTGGAGCATGCAACTTACTGATGGAGCTTGATCTGAGACGGCCTTACCCCTCTCGTGGGAATGACCTGTCAACATGGGAGGTAAATCAGTACCTCATGGTCTTCTTCTCGATGCCTTAAACGCAAGTTCTGTATCTGATAAATTCTGCAAACTTTCCAGACATTGGCAGCGCTACCATTTCTTGACAGAGAGCTTTCGCCGGCGCTATATCGGTCATTCTTCATACCATACCAATGGGAGCACAAGAACGTTTTTGGCCTGTACAAGTTGTTAAGGAGGCTGCCTGCTGAGCAAGAGCAACTCAAGTCCGGTTAACCGGGAGGACATGTGGCATTTACTGTTGTTGGCCGAGTCGTAGCATTGGCCGGGATCGAACTGATTAGCAAATTTTGCTCCCTAGATTTTCTGTGTGATGAAAATGTGTTCTCCCAGCTATATGCTGGCTAGGCTGTACTGTGTAGACTGCACCGTTCGAACGTACGGGGTTATCTAACTGAATTCTTTTCCTAGTCCTCGTGACTGATGCTTTGAGATTGTTTGCTACTACTACAGCTGAGCTAGCCACTGAAGTTAATACGTTCTGTTTGCTGCTGATGATTGTTGATTCCGTTAGTTCGCATTCGCATAGGATAAACAGTCAGCTCTGCAGAACATATGTTTGATCCGGATTATAAGCCAGCCCAAACAATTTCTTCTACTACCTCTGATCCATAATAAGCGTCGTACCTTTGAACCATACCCAGTTTAAAACTGTTTTGAATCGGAGGGAGTAACTGTTTTTAGTCGGAGGGAGTATTAAGCACGGAAGTCTATAATAGAGTAGTCCGCTTTGCTATGTCAAACAGCCTTGTTATGGAAAAGAAAATGCCTACTCATCATTGTCCATTTTAAAAATTCTTTCTCGTCGTTTGAAACTTAGCAGTGAGCTCTAAAACAAAATCGATAACTGGAGCTTTAGTACTCTTCGATTTTCGTGTTAAAAGGCACAAATATAATTCTCGAGGAACTGCGCTGGATTGCGGTTAACAACAGTAGATACATGCAACCGCTCCCTCATTCCTTCCGGGACCAAACCGTCGCGCCATTTCCATCTTCCAACGCCAACTTCTTCGCGTCTTCTCTTGACACACAGCCATGGGCCGCGCCACCACCGACATGTCATCCTCCGGCCGCGCCACGCCGGTCCGCCGCCAGCGTCGCGGCGGCCGCCTCCGATTCCGACGCCGCCGTCAACGCTCCCCGACCCCGTCCTCCGCCGACCCAACCGCCTCCTCCCAAGAACGCACACCTTCCTTCTCCGAGGCATCGGTCTCCGCGCCACCGTCCTATATCCCCTCCCCGGAAACCCCCACCGGTGTCTACGTCGCCGTCGCCCCTCTGCCCGTCTTCCGCGGCGACCCCGGCGAGTGCCCCGACGCTCACCTCGCCCGCTTCGACCGCGTCTGCCGCGCCAACAACGCCACCTCCGCGGCCGACGCCGCGCGCATCTTCCCGGCGTCCCTCGACGACGACGCCGCGCTGTGGTACGACCTCACGGCCTCCTCCACGCCCACGTCGTGGCGGGCCGTGCGCGCCGCCTTCCTCGACTTCTTCCGCCCGCCGGGCGCCGCCGACCGCGCGCGCGCAGAGCTCATGTCGCTGAGGCAGCGCCCCGGCGAGGCCGTCAACCGGTACCACCTCCGCATGCAGGGGATCCTGCGGCGGTTCCCGGACGCCGGCGCGGACGTCCTGGACACGTTCCTCAGGAACGCCTTCGTCGACGGCCTGCGCGTCGAGTTCCAGGACTGGGTGGCGCCGCAGCGGCCGGAGGCGCTGCACGACGCCGTGGCGCTGGCGCTGAGCTGGGAGCGCGCCGAGAGCCTTGGGAGGCGCGGCGCGCGGCGAAGGCTGCGGCCGGCAACGGCGTCGGCGGCGGCAGCAGGTGCGGCTTCTGCGGCGCGGAGGGGCACGAGGAGTCGGGCTGCGAGGTGCGGAAGAGGATGATGGAGCTGTGGATGAGGAGCAGCAGCAGTGCTGGGAGGGGTGCCGCCGCGGCGGGGAAGATCGGGGAGGACGCCGAGGAGGGAGGCGGCAGCGCGAGGCTCGGGCGGCTCGAGAGCGCGGTGAGCACGCGCTCGGCGCAGTGCCAGTGCCGCAAGCATCAGTGCTGGAAGAAGGCGCCGCCGGCGAGCGAGGTCGCTGGAGGCGGTGAAGCGAATGGCACGGGCACCCCACCCGGGGACAAGTGAATTCAAGTTGTTCTTTGCAGTACGTGCCCTGTATGTTGTATAGCTAATTGTCCTACACTGGTGGCACATTGTTCATGTAGATCATATCACGCTATGCAAATCTATGGAAAACTGAAATGTACTTTGCGAGTGATCCCTTTGATCCGATCTCCGCTGAGGTTCTTGCTTGACATGACCAGAAATGCATACAGTGTGCCAGTTCACTAACCCACGCACGCATGCGATCACTCGTTTGAGCATTCCCGGGTATAGATATGATTGTGTACATGGTTACATGACCAACACTATCAATCACGTTCGAGGCAGAGCGTCCAGGAGCAGAGTCAACGTGTGCACACGAGAACTTCTGAACAAGGGTAACTAGAGAGCTACAAAAGCTCCAAGATTCAAAAATAGCAGAGCATGAACAAAAACTTTAAAAATAACAGTGACGACCCAGGTAAAGATGTTAAATTATGATCCATTTCGATTTAAAGGTAACAGTCAACTGTGATAACAAGGGAAAAGTTTACGCCAAAGAAATTACTCTGATGGCAGGTTTTTCTAACGATAGTTCCATCCACCACAGAATTGTCTGGGAGATGCCAGATACTCAAGGGTCTGATTAAGCCAGTCCCTTCCAACAGTTTAGCGAAAGGGATTAAAGGAAGAAACCGCTCTTCCGTTGTAGGGAAAAGCCTCATAATTTCACCGGATCGCGGAAGCTATAGGTGATGGTCAAGCAGCCTTCCCGTGAACAATCCAGTGTAGCTGAAGCAGTCAGTTAGACACCACTCGATTCACGCGTGGCTTCACCGGAGTCTTGGAAGGGCTCACCCTGAACCATAATGCAAAATTGCCAAGATTAGCAAATTCGCCGTGAATTTCAGGTATGGGATATAGATGGAAAAAGGAGTCAAGAGGGTCATGCCTGACTGGCAGTGTGCCTAAAATCATCCCACTGCAATTCAGAGCCAGGATAGCACCTTCGGCCTGTAAATGGGAGAGTTAAACCGCAGAAATGACTGTCAAAACCTCCATATTGAATGGCCTTCTAAATCTCAAAAAAAAAAAAAAGAATGGCCTTCTAATATGAAGAGAAGAAATTTCAAGTACTACGTTGAGAATGTTCCATACTAATATATAAGTAAGAGTAAGGAAAAACAAGGGACAATGAAAGATTGGAATTAGGACACGCTTTCCATTTTATTTTGGATACTGACTCACTGTAGTAAAAATATAACGGGATGCTATATGTTGTTGTGCAAGTATTTTGTGAGGAGCCACATTAAAATTTGCATGATTTCTAACACAAATGGGGGTAGCTGGATGCAGATGCCAAAATATAGGCCTATTCTCGGGGCATGCAAAACATGAACACACTAGATGAACTGGCCATGCACTCTGTTAACAAATATCACAGCTAATAATTTCAAGTAAGAGATAATAAGGTACAAGGAAACCATTCAATTGAGTTAGACTGTGGAGAAAAGGCTCTCAGTTCTTACATTGACAAACTCAACAAAAGCAATCCTTGTTGAATGTACATTGTCACCTAGAAGTCTCAAACGAGAGACCTGCAAAAAAAGATATTTAAGCAGGCAACAAATACAACAACAAAAACGTTAAGCCGGTGAGTTACTCATTGAAAAGCTATGCGCTTATGCAACAGAATAATTTCTGCACGATAGCTCACCTCACCACAAAGTTCTTCAAAGAAACTCTTTACATCTAGTTGAGTAACCTGCATACAAAACGATTAAAATATACCGTAGAAATTTGATTGCCATATCCCAATTCTCGACTGGACCTCAAAAAAAATGTATGTTGAAAGAAAGGAGCAACTGAAAGACAATAAAGATAGACAAAGTAGAATAGAGATGGGAACCTTCTTATCTATATTTGTACAATAAACTGTCCGTATGACCATTTCCTTCTCATCTTCCGTCTATGAGCCATGCAGAATTGGATAATATTATTAGTATTATGGATTATTAGAACATGTGGGGCATAAGGTCAAATATCAAATGACTTACCGCTGGAAGAAATCTTGGATTCACAGGTAAGATAGCTGTTTTTGAAGGCAAGACTCTAACAGGGTAAAACCCAAGCATTGTGCCACCAAGGTTAAGTGCAGCTCTAGCACCCTCTGTATGAAATGTACCATGCATCAAACTATCAAGTGAACGCTACAATGCATAATTGAGCATGTGAAGATATAATACCTTCACCAGAGAACTCGATGAATGCAAACCTCAGAACAGAGTGGGGATCACCACAGATTCTGCAATCTACAACCTTCAGGAAAGAGAGAAAAAATGGTTTCACATATTTGCCAATCTCCAGAAACAGTGCAACACAGTGCATAATACAGAGAATTGAATTACAAACTACTCTATAAAAAATAAAATCAAAATGCTCGTAAGTAATTATTCTTTAATGCTTTTCCCCCTTTTTGATTTCAATAACCAAAGAAGATACATATAATCTACTGAACAGAGATAGAGAAACCACATTGGTGGAATAAAATTATAAACAGTAAATACAACAATTACTAACATCCGACCAGGTAGTACAGTGTCAAGTTGATCTGGAGGAGAAGTTAAATAGATTAACATGGGCTTGTAACATTTTCAAGCTTCTGTTATTAGTACAGCTCAATCCTTCAAGTTAAAGTAACTTACTTGACCACAGTTAGCAAAGATCTCAGCAAGTCTTTCCTCCGTCACCTACATATGGTCAGCAACTCAGCATCATTAGATCTCACAGGCACTCAAGAGTCAAGAATATAACTATGCCCACTAAAACATTCATCAATTACTCACGGTATGGTCAAGTTCGGAGACATAAACGGTTCGCCGGATGCTGTCCTCCCTGTCTGCACGTCTCGCCCTCTCGTTCATCCTCCTCCTTCCATGGTTGAAGTATCCATTTCTCCTTTCATTATCTACAAAATTCCTCCTCTGGAAGAAAAAAACACTTATCACTTCTTATTCCTGCTTGTATTTCTTTTGCCTTTCCAAATTGAGTTCATACTAGCCAATATTATAAATCACAAGTAGCTTATCTGGATAAGAATGATATTATTGAACAACATGTGTCTGAAGCAAAAATATGAAAAGGCTGGTCTCAAATTTTTGATATCTGAAAAATGAATATCTCTAAATGTCGAACTAAAAAAGAGTCCACCTATCAAATTATGTTCGTTATCTTCCAAACTGAACCGCTAGATCTGTGATTCAGAGATTTCCTAATTGCAGGAAGGTGATCAGAGTACTACTCGATCACGGTTCAGAGAAATGATATGATACATTTTAAATTGGATTCTACATCTATCTGGATTCTGGAGTGAAATTTATATGTTATGGTACCGTAGAATCCTGCAATCATCTACAGAAAATAGACAAAATTAGCAAGGTGACCTCACAAGTCACAACTCACATGAACTGGAATATTATTTCACCCATAACAAACCAAATCAGTAGGATCTAAAACAATCGAGTATGCCGACGATCTAGGTGGAGACAACATATCCTACAGACAGGTTTGCACATACTGCACTAGTCGTGATTTTGAAGTGGCGCAATACAGAAAGCAGGGGAACCTGCAGAGGAAGAAACAGGGGAAACCTTTCACCAGAGAACGCCAACCACCGCGGCACGCAAACTCACCAACCGATAACGCAATCCAGCACAAATGAGGAAAGATGATCACACATCGGATCCTAACGCAACAACCGATGCAACAGAAAGTAATCGATCCGGCAGACGCAAACCCACGGCACCGATCCGGGCATCCTTCCAAAAGAGTCTGCTGCAGAAATTTACCATGCGGTGCTGGCTCCCAATGTACCCGGCGTCGGCGCCGGGGTACGCGCCGATTCCACCATTCCCGGGGCCCCCGATCGGGCCGTAGTAGAACACCGGCGCGTCCGCCGACAGCGCCTTCCTGGGCGTCGGCGGCACCGCCGCGGCGTAGGAGGGGACGAACTCCTTGGCGGCCGGGTTGAGCTTGGACAGCAGGTCCACCAGCTTCTGCACGTCCTTGTGGTACTCCGCCTCCTTGGCCGCCGCCGCCGCGGAAGCCGACTGCGCGGCCGCGCGCGATCCCTCCGCCACCGCTGCCATCCGCCTCGAGGTCAAATCGCGGGGCGGACTGGTGGGATTCTACCTACGGCCGTCCGGTGGATCCTCGCAGGGAGAGGAGGAGGGGAAGGTTCCTCCTAATGGCGATGCAGTGTGGTGCGCTCGTGCTGTCGTCGCTAATGGCGTCTGATTAGTCAGCCGCGGCTGGGTTTTGCTTTACGGATTACGAGGTTTTTGGCGATTTCCGGCGTGGAAAATATACGCCAAGAAGAAAAAGGGACGGTTACCGGTGGGCTCTGAGTGGACGTGGTCCATGCGCCGGTGTAGAATATACCATGACAGTCGTACGCATACTTTAGTTAGACCTTAAAACATGGTAGGGGTAAACAGATGGTTAATGTGATTGATTGGATGCTACATTTGGATTGTAAGCACATTTGGGTAAGTGTAATTGGCTATGGAACTTCATTTTTATTAAGCGGCTCAGCCTATACGGAGGCATACAAACCGAGCAAGTCAGCATACACAAAAAGAAATGGCGATGCTGATAAACACTTTAAAAAAAACATACATAAAAGAAATGTAAAAAATAAGATACACCATAAAAATTGAACTAAAAAAAAAATAAGTTTTTGAGAAAAAATTGGCATGTTCTAGCGAAAGAAAGATATGACAACAGAGAGTTGGAAAATAAAGAAACCAAAGGCATCACCAAGAATTGAAGCACTATGTCCACACAATGAGATGTCACCTACGAATTCATTCGGAGGATACATAAGTGAAGTTAATGTGATTGATTACATGCTACATTTGGATTGTATATTTTTTTATTAAGCGACTCAAGCTATATAGAGGCATCTAAACCGAGCAAATTGTGTGTGGGCCAAGGGGTGTAAGACTCGTCTTGTTGCCAGTATGATTGCCGGCGTGAGATGTGGGTTCCTCGCCTTACTTGGAATAGAAGAAATAAAAGTAGGTATGTAGAGTGTTGTTTCTATTTCAATGTTTAGACTTGAACGTTCAGTTAGACTGTCTGCTTATAACCTTCAACACACGCACCTCACGCTTGGCTTATCGCCCAACAAGCACACACAAATCCCGGTGGTAGGCCCCTACTCAGGGACGGGGCTAGAGGACACGGTGGGGCCAATGCCCCCCCACACCCCCCACCCCCACCCCCCAATGGTGGATGAAATTTATCAGAAAGACCACATATAAATTTATAGATTTGCACAAACCTGACCAGACAACTTCAGATAGCGATTGCTAGGGAGATGACATCTTTCACCAGCTTATTGTAGCTAGTTTCTACCACAAATCTCTACTGTTACGCTTTGAATTATTTCATCACTTTTTTCCGGTTGTAAACTCCATTTCCTGTGCCATTTTAGTTTTTGCTGCATACGAGGTTGGTTCACAAAAACTCGAATCTCTTGGTTCTGGAATCATGCGGACTTGGAGCATTTCTTCTCCATTGTTCGGACACTAGTTTCATTCACTGTCCTATTTAGATCTTTTTGCAGAATTGCATACTTGGTATCCTACAAGTTTACTTTTCTGAATTCACCCTGTTAGGATAGACATAGCTGCCATCCTACTCCAGTCCGTCGTATGCTTTTAGCCTTAGGCCTTGGAGAAAATATAGTTATGTTTTTATTTTGGCTAAGCATATTTCATCTTTATCTTTATTAAGCGGCACAGCCTATACAGAGGCATACAAACCGAGCAAGTCAGCATACACAAAAGAAATGGCGATGATGATAAACACTTTCAACAACAAAAAAAGAAAAAAACCATGCACAAAAGAAATGTAAAATATAACATACACCAAAGAAATTGAACTGAAAAAATAAGTTTTTTAGAAAAAAAATTGACATGTTGTGGCGAAAGAAAGATATGACAACAGAGAGTTGGAAAATGAAGATACCAAAGGCATCACCAAGAGTCGATGCACTATGTCCACACAATGAGGTGTCACCTACGAATTCATTCGAAGGATACATAAGTGAAGTTAATGTGATTGATTAGATGCTACATTTGGATTGTATACTTTTTTTATTAAGCTACTCAAGCTATACAGAGGTGTAACACCCGTCTTGTTGCCGGTGCCGGCGTGAGATGTGGGTTCCTCGCCTGACTTGGAATAGAAGAAAGAAAAGTAGGTATGCAGAGTTTGGTTTCTATTTCAATGTTTAGACTTGAACGTTCAGTTACAGACTGGCTGCTTATAACCTTCAACACACGCACCTCATGCTTGGCTTATCGCCCAGCAAACACACACAAAGCCTGACAATAGGACCCTAGTCAAGGACGGAGCTAGAGGACACGGTGGTGGGGCCAATGCCCCCCTCCCCCAATGGTGGATGAATTTTTTCAGAACGACCACTTATAAATTTATACAAATGGCCCATCCATGTTATTTATATGCAATTTGCCCCCTTATGTTGCAATCATGCCTTCGCTTTGGCCCTACTTAGGGTCACTTTTTTTAGGCTTCTGCTTATTCATAAGCTTGCTTATGGATTGCAGTGTGGAGAAACTGTGGTGGTAGAAACTCCTAGAAACTGATTGGAGACTTCTTTAGGGCTTCTCAATATTGGGCTTATTTGCTATGTTGAGTTGTGAGATGTCTGTAACACCCCTGAGTTTGATATGTAACACCCCTGAGTTTAACACGCTCCAGCTCAAGCACCTTCTTCAGAGTAAGGCACGTTGTCAGGCATGCAATTGTGTAAAGGCTCGTGTCATTCAAAGGATGGGGAAAATTTAGGAATAGGAATTTTATATGATTGTGATGACATGTATTTGAATCATATGGGAAGAGAAAATATGTTTGATTGTGGTGAACATTTTCCATGAAACTGGATCTCATGTTATTTTCCTATGAAGTTTGTGCTACAAGATTCCTATAGCAATTTTTTTCTTTAAAAATGATCCTATAAACCAAACGGTTTCGAAGAAAAAAAATCCCATAAGATGCCGATCTTATACAAATAATTTGACTACCATATGAATCAAAGCAGTTCTAAGAAGTTTGCTACGTGGTGGCTTGTAGGGTATGCTGCAAGCTCAGGCAGACGAGTTTTCACGTTTTAGTGACATGACTGACGGTGGAAGAGAGGATGTTTTTTAGGTTAAAAAACGGTCGTACCGACCATCCGATTGGAAGAGGGGATGTTTTTTTAGGTTAAAAACGGTCGTATCCACCATCCGATTAGATAGAAGAGAGTGGAATAGAGGACGTTTTTTTTTCTGACAGATCAGCTGGATGGCGCAGAGCACTGTCCTTAGCTATTTCATGTTCTAACTAATAGTGGTAGACTCCAGTTGGACTTGCTCTTGAGATTATTAATTGACATTCCACATGATTTTATGAATTCTGGAGTAATGGTTGTGTCTTCAGATTCCTGGTGCTGGATTACAGAAAAAGCGGCTGGTGGTACGGAGCCTGGCTTGTCAAGCAGAATGACCAACCATCTACAAAAGGAGTAACAGAGCAAACCGGAGAAGAGAAGGGGAAGAAAAAAAGGTTCCTAACTCATTGGATAGCTTAATCTATTGGTCAGGGATCCCATCTTTACTTTATTTAGGTGCCTAGACTTTTCGGGGCATAGGGTAGATTTCAAAGTCCTTTAAGTGAATACGCCTTCTCTTTATGTATAGAGCTCTTAAAGAATGGATCAGCTCCTAGCGAAAAAGTCCAAGGTCTGAATACCAAGAGCGGTCAAACACAGCGATCGGTCCTGGTCAATGGGTATAAAAGCCCACCCTGTAATCTAAAGTAGTCTTCGACTAGGTATATAAAATGGATAAAAAGAAAGAAGGGGAGGAGAGGAGATAGATTTATTTCAATAGGCGTATATGATATTGGAAAGAATGGAATCGAGTAAGCTTAGGCCAACCGATAAGTCATATTTGTGTAACTTCCCATATGCCTACTTCTAAGCTAAAGTAAGGAAATAGGGTGAGATAAGCAAGAATGAGCCGAACAATTTTACGGTTCTATTAGTATGTACACTATTTTTAAATATAAGATGTTTTAACATTTGTTTATATATATCTAAACATGTTTTAAAAATATATGTCTACTTAGTATACATCTATATAATATGTGGAATAACTAAACATGCTATATTTAAAACGGAGGGAGTATCAATTTTGCAGCCACCTTTCTATGGTCGGACGTCATAACTTGGCAAAAGTTTATCTTTCCGTGAAACGCTAATTTGATAATAGTTTGGTATGAATGGTTCATTAATAACTACCTCCATTCCTAAATGTAAGTTTTTCTAGTTTCTTTTATACACACAGTATCTAGACATGTTTTAGTGAAAGATTTATGTTAACCTTACACCAAAACATGTCTATATAAATATGTGTAGAAAAAGTTTAGAAAATTTTACATTTAGAAGAGGGAGTGAGTATATGTTCGGCCGTCCCGGTGAACTCGAAGCTCGACACGCCAAATATGTGGCTGCTAGCAGACGCTGACCAAACAAGATCGAGACTGGCAGTCTTTGGGTTGTTAATTGTTTAGTGTTTCCTTGCAAGAATGTGAGCTTCTTTGACCCTTAACAGAGGCTTATCACCGAGATTGTAAGCTGTACACGCGTGACACATGTATTCGTTGTATTATCTAGACACTCAGTCATCGAAAAGCATATTATAACCCATCCAGCATTATGAGTAAAGTGCAGGATAACACCATTGATTAGGTAAAGTCACAATGAGATATAATTCGAAAGATAAGACAGTATACTAGGAATATCAGTTTGGTGTAACCCAGCTCTAGCAATATAATATATAGACGATTGGCTGGAAACAAAGTTTTCTCCGTTCAGTAAAGTTGGATTACTAGACTTGCATGCTGTATTTGCCGAAGAACTCAAGAACTAGTGTCCGAAGTTTGAATTGGTCAAGGTGGATCGAGTCATCGCTCTTTTGGTGTGTCCTAATCGTCTTACAAGGGTACTTTGTTCAAAGAGGTACTTGCATATAAGATGTTGATTAGAGCAAATTTGTTGACCTGCGATCTACTTCCGTAGTTCCATCAATCAAATGCCTATTTCCAAGAAACTGGTCTCTTCCTACAATCCTATGTATTCTCTCCGCACGAATGTGTGTACTTCTATCTCTTGTAGTCAGTTTACAATTTTTAGTTTTTGACCATCTTTATTGAGAAAAGTAGCAACATTTATGACACCAAATTATTATCACTAGGTTCATTTCGAAATGAACTTTCATAATATATAATTTTGATGTCACACATATTTCAACTCTTCTGTATAAAGTTGATCAAAAAATTATAACGATGACTTAATACAAAAGCTAGAACTGCACTTATTCCCTCGCGGATGGAGTATATATCTTTTAGTATTCATCAACATTGAAAGAACGCATGAACCGAGACGGCTCCACCATCCGCAATATTAGTAAAACAGGTGTGCAAAACAAAAGAGAGGCAACTTTGAAGGAAAAGGAGGCAACAACTTTGAGTGTGAAGCCTCTAATCTCCGTCCCATGCATCATGCAAGGCACGCGCGCAAGAAGAGAGAAGCGATCCACAAGCTTTCAGCTTGGTTAACCAGTAAAGACAGATCGGTAGGTGGGGGCCAACCGAACTGTTTATATGTATGCTCATCGAACTGTTTTCGTAGAACAATTCATGGAGCTGTTTGTTTGCATTGGAAGCAATGTGGCCATATGCAACCCAACTTTTTAAGACCCTGCATTGACGAGGATTACAGGTCGGTCTCGATACAGTACAAGACCTCGGCACTGGAATTTTCAGTGCAAGAGTAGTAAGCTGCCGACGGGACCAGGGTGTGGTACATTTCCTGCTGATTCGGCTACTAAATGATGAAGTGATTGAACTTGATGTGGTACCAACAGGAGTACTAGACAGTAGACATCAATGGGAGACTAGTACACTGTTGAGCTGGTACTTGTACGTTTTGTGCCATGATTGCATTTTGCATTGCAATGAAGGAATAGTCAGCCAACTGTTTGCTCTCCTTTGCAAGCAACTAAACTGTTGCGGTAACGGTCATGATCATGTGAGTCGCTAGCCTGGTTGACCAACGAGAGAATCTGTAAGGCATTCAACACTACTAGATTGTTAAGAAGATCATTACTAGCATCGCTTTACTTTCCCGTTGTTAGAGAGTTTGCAGCAGCGAAATGGGTGCTTTGCTATCGTGAAAGGAACGGCTCACAGCCTCTGCTTGGCAGGAATAAATTCCACCACAGGATCACCATCATTGATCGGTCATAAGAATCATGTTGTGATTAAAAAAAGCTTGCAGAAAAGAGCAAGAGATGTAGATGGCCTGGCGTTGCTTTTGGTGATCCAGGATTCCATAGAAAAAAAAAGAGACTGACGAGCTACTAAGTTGGATAATATGATGGTAGATCATGTCACAGCGTCCTCACATTCTGCTATGTCTGCATCATATCGAACAGACAAAGATACCGAGGATGACAAAGGCCAAGTCACTCACTGGGTATCACAGAACAGCAGGAGAACATGGTAGTACTACACGACTACAATACCAAGGGGTCATCCAACACAATCGTTTACATGAAGTTCCATCTTCAATCTTTACAAGCTCCAGCACCAACACTAAGCAGCATTTTCGACACCCATGTCGCCACCATCCACAATTTTGCCAGCTAGGTTAGCATGTATGCATGTCACTTCGTGCTCTGTATTGTTAAGGTTGCAAGACAGGCCTGTTATCAGAACAGGGAGTACATTGAGTATGGACGGCCAACCTGTGCACCATTCAACCCTGATGAATCTGCGCCTCCATTAGTCCAGTCACTGTAAAGGCCTGGCGGTGGCGACGACTGTTGGTGCAATGTGCCAACCATACCAGTTCTCATGCCCAATGCCGTGTTTTGGTAGAATGTATTATACCCACCAGGGGCCATGTAGCTACTGGCACCTCCATTCCAATATTCAGGCTTCTGATTTGGTGCACTGCTTACGGACGGAAAAGTGCAGCAGCATACCATGGGATTTTGATCCCCACTCATGCACTGCAACATGCCACCAGGGTAGGGCGGTAATGGACAGTGATTTGATGTACCAAAACTGGGGCCAGGAAGCTGTGTGGGTCTCCAGATGGTATCAGTGGAACTGAGTGTGGAAGGTATGCTCACACTATTGCTTTGTCTGGTATCACCACCATCTTCGAGGCACTCCGAGACCCAGCTAATTATGTCTGGTTGGTCTGTAATACCGGGGCATGACTCTTGTACCGGGGCATCAGATGTAGAGCATAGTGCAGAGCAAGTTGAGGAGCTCATTGATACAGAATTGCCCGAATCAGAAGACTGGTGAAGCACCTTAAATCCAGGAGGACAAACTAGTCTTTTCTTTCCTTGCTATCCTTGGACAATATATCAGTGCAAGATAGGACACTAACTGGTCTTGGCAACCAAATGATCGCTGACTGTTCAGATGAAGCCTGATCTCCTGACAGAGTCATTTTCCGAGTGCACGAGCTGTGGTCCGCTCCTTGTGCTGAAGTTTGATGTTTGCCCTCACTGCCCACAAATTGATTACTTAGAATGCTATGGCAGTCACTTACACTTGCAACATCTTTATCTGCAACAGATGACTTCTGTTGATATGAGATCTGAGGTTTACTCTCAGATGCCAAGTTTCTGTGTGAATTTGAAAGCTTATATGTCCCAACTGATGTCGGTGTCACGGCATCAGAAGTTGAAAGATTACTGAGCACGCTAGGACTGATACTCTGCAATGGAGTTGCACTGGATGATGCAGTATTCACAGAAAGCTGCATGTCTTTTCCTTGGATATGTGAGCATGCACTCTTTTCCTCTGCTCCAGCATGAGACTTAAGAACTGCCGAGGGCAACTGGTTAGATGATCTATGGGGAGGTTCCTCTGGTATCTGGGAAACTACCTTATTGTGTTCATCTTTTAGCATAGCAAGTTTCTTAGAAATCCAAATACCTTCTTGTCCCGTGGCTTTAGATCTTGTACCAGTAGATGTCAACTCCCTGGTAAGTACAGTAAAGCGACGACTTGGTCCGCTAGATCCTTGTGAAACTATGTTAGCGTATTGTGGTTTTCTCCATATAGTTTCAACTGTTCCATTTACTGCTGAGGTCATTTGCTTCGAATCTGAACTTTCATTTCCCAAATGTACAGATGCTTGGGATTTATCATCACTGGAACTCAACTGCTCATTGAGTCGATCCTTTGGTCCAAGCGGTGGTAATTCTTCAGGCTTAGAGGCAACCTTGGTTTGTTGACTAAGTATGCTCTCATGGTTATTCAGCTCATGAAGAGCTGCATTTACAATTGATGGCAGCTTGCCAGAGGGATCAACTGAATCACTGTCAACGGATGGGACGATGACCATCAGTTTATGTTATTATAAACAGCAAGATCAGCGATCAGGAGCCAGCATATGTGAAAAATTACCGTAGAATTGCTGCTGTCGGTGTACTAGGATTTTTATTTCCAGCCCTGGGTACTACTCCATCATTGATGCAAATCTTCAGATGCAAGAAACACAATCAGTACAATGATGTACTCCCTCCGTTCTAAAATAGATGACTTCCCTTTGTCTAGATACGGATGTATCTAGACTTGTTACACATCTAGATACATCCGCATGTGGACAAA
This sequence comes from Poa pratensis, assembly GCA_947311845.1. Taxonomy (NCBI): domain Eukaryota; kingdom Viridiplantae; phylum Streptophyta; class Magnoliopsida; order Poales; family Poaceae; genus Poa; species Poa pratensis. The sequence goes on from CAMZMU010000035.1 coordinate 21,651,706, forward strand.
TGGAAGTCATCTAATTTGGAACGGAGAGATACAACATTAACACATACCAAGCCGGACTTTTCCATTACAGAAATACAAATAATGGCATTGACAAGCATATCTCCATAGAACATTCTTTCAGACAAAGTCAAGTTCTTACTTTATCTTTGGAGTTCACAGTACAATTGGTAGTTCTTGAATTGCAGCCACCTGGCGAAGGTAAAGTACTTCCTGAACGCTGTTGGGGACCATTCATATTCATTCCCAACAAATGCTGAAGCCTTATCTCAGAAAAGAAAAAGGAAATTTTGAGATTCATGCATCTGATAGTATCTCAAATTTATGGAGTGTAAGTTAGCTATAAATTTTCTTTGACTATGAAAATGTTAATGAGTACTCCCTCTGTTCCTAAATATAAGAAGTCCTAGCAGTTCAATTTTAACTGACAGAACATCTTATATTTAGGAAGTGGATGTGGAAGTCTAAAGCTTGAGAGAAGGCAGAAAAAAATGGGTAAGATATTATTATTAATGATTAAGACGCAAAAGTTTCTTGCAATATATGTGCTCGTAGTGACTGCTGATAAAGCATAATAGGAGCAATCAAGAATGGGTAACCAAGAAACAGCTTGAACAATACGGATAATGGGCCATATGATTCAAAATGTGCTGCAACTAATTAAGAGGGCTGATAATGAGGTAGTACAAAAGCCACATGGTAACATGGAAGAATTATACAAGGCAACAGAACGTATGAACTGTATGTGAAAAGACAGGAAATGAAAGGTAGGACAGACTACAACCAGAAGCAGCTCAGAACAACTGTTAGTTCTCAATAATTTAACTTTGTATTAATCGTAGCATCTGTTTCTTTTGAGAGCATAGAACCATATTGGTCTTGGAGCAGGTTTGCCTTGCGGAAGATTTGTTTTTCGCATGAAATTCAAGATGGCAAATGTAGTTCATAGAACTCGTCATCAGAACACAAGCAAGCTTATCATACCATGGGCAACATCTACTCATCACTATGAATGGCTTTTAAACTGGAATTGGCAATGCAGCCTGTCTACAATCTACAATGGCTGCAAAGCGCAAACCATGTTCTGATGTTGAAATAAAATGTCGTGTGACTTTGGAGGCCGGGGGGGGGGGGGGGAGGATACCCAAGAAACATACCACGATAACAGGATCGTTAACATTGTATAGAATAAGATCCATAAGTTAAGTGTAGGTTTGCATTTGCAATCAAAATATCGGGCATCATTAGATACACAAAGAATGAATGCTGATTTATTTAGTCACGAAGATGATTCAGTACTGAATATGTCAACAAGAAAGCAAGATTGACAAATGCTAAGATAAATTCTAGATGCGCATTTATGGGTAGTAGCAAATTATACCTTACACAAAACGCACCAACATCATCTTTGGTACAAATATCTTCTGGTAGGGCTTTATGGTGCACATATGAACAGTTTGTCTTTTGGCAAACCTGAGGTAAGAAACAGTGAAGTTTTAATAGAAAAGAAAGAAATCAATACTTGCAGGCGAGTGAAGATAGTGGTTTAATATGTAACACACACCTTATTGCTTAGCCATATATGACAATATCTCGTAACACCAAAGGTTGCTCTACATGATCAACATATAAAAAAGTAAGGCATAAACTGCATAACACAGGTAGGTGGTGTTTAACTAAGTATTTAGTATTTTACGGAAATGTTACTTTAAAATTCTGCCGTTCAAGATGTAACCATTAACCGACTCTATGCACAATACAGCTTCCTCTTCTCTCGAATATGTGACATACCTGTAGAGGGACAAGCAGAGAATTACACTAAAGCCAAAACAACATATCAATTAACATAAAGATAAAACACATCTCAAGAGCTGAAAATAAACATATCGACTGAAATGTAAGAGAAGCCATTGCACTTGATTACTTGGGTGGTGGGCGTATCTCGGTGGTACTTATTGTGTTGGAGTCACCACTAATAGAGTGGCCAGAGCTAATATCTAATACTAGATCATATTTTGGTGGCATGAATAAGGATGGATTGCCTATGTTAGTAAGAGGTCAGAGACGGGTTACACCATATGAAGTTGAATAATTCACGCACACTTTGCCTTTCCGAAATATGTCTGTGGCTTTTTCTGGTTGATATCTGCCTACATCTGACACAAGAATGCTACCTATTCATCAAGTGATTGTTGTTTGACTAGTTCCCACTCCCTCAGTGCTAAAGGGATATATTTTCCATTTGAAACTTCTATTCAACTAAGAAACTTACACACGGCCAGAGTCAGGAAGCTGTTGGTTAGCTCCAACGTTGTCGATAATGATGTTTTCTATTTTCCCATATTGTCCAAGAAAACTCTTTTGCCTTAGCACCTGCGTGAACAATGAACAATTATATTTTTTCATATGCATTACAACAACTTTCTAGTATAAGTTAAGGTACTAAACAATGACGATTTACACTAAAGAAAATTTACCTTCTCACTGGCAAACTCAGAAGGCATCCCAATAATATACACAAGCTTCCTCTGAATCACACGGACAATATTTGGATCTATTGGTTCTTCTACAACTCTCAACTGATTCTTCACTGACTTCTGCTTTTGAAGCTTCGTTTGTTCTTGTTGCAAGTTTGATTTGTCAGCACAAAGTTCCTTTAAACTGCAAGTGTAAAACAAAACACTAAGTCACACAATAGTTACCAAATTAATTGGATAAAAAGTATGATAAATTAGAATCTTGTAAGAAATAAAAAATGGACAAATAGGGAAAACAGAAGGGAACTTAATGAATGCAATAACAGGGCATTTTAGCAACGAAGTCATAAAACACATGCATTTTGTTGCTGGTGCTCGTCTCCAAAATCCTATCCTTGTTGTAGACAGAACGGCATCCAGGGCACCTCCCACCACATTCATCCTTCTGGTCCATCTCCATTATATGATGCCAGCACCAAAGACATATCTACCAAAATATAGATTATAAATATACCGATTTGATTGATACACGATTCCACAAGAAAAAACACCATTTGAATTTTTAATCATGTGCCTACTGTGTATGAAATGAGTAACAATATAAGAAGTACAAGAAATAAAAGCGGCAGAACAAGCATTTAATCCACAAAGTAATAGAGAAAATAATTATGTGAAATCTATTGTAATATCATTAGCTGGCAGCAAAGAGCAGACACAGCTCATATATTAGATGTTGCTTGCAGTATTCATCTCTTGGCACTTAGTAAGGACACAGGTTTGGGGGGTTTAGGTACCAAACAACTAGTCCTGTTAGCTTAAACGGACAGGAAAAAACTTTGAATAATTTAGTTGATACTCATATTGCTAGTACTGATATAAAATTTGTAAGAAAACTGTAGCAAAATAGTTACTGTAGGACACATACTGTATTTATTGGCCTTTCATTTAAAAGCAATCCTTAAGACACTTGCCAGAGATGGCATCACATGTACTTTTGCTCAATTTCAGAATGATACATATAAACAAAATAATCTTCAAGGAGATGGGAGTTAAGATCAAGAAGACAAAGAACTGATGTCTTTAGTGGTTGCAAGGCATTTCATAGACCCAAGATATACCATGAGGTCAGAAATAAAGGAAGTAGCACATTATAATCACACAAAGTCAAATCCTCAAATATAATTCTCAAGCCAAGCAATGGACTATTTACCTCGTATCCACATTTACAAGGCTTCAGATGTTTATCTGTCAAATCCATCGTCTCCATGCAAAGTGGACATTTGTCTTTAGCTTGGGTACTCATGGTATCTCGAGCCAATATGTACAGCAATAGCAGAACTGAAATAGGGGAAAAGAACTTCATTAACAATTAGACTAATGTAATATACATCAGACTGATACAAGATATACATCTTATCGAGTAGACAAAAATCAAGAGTATCAAGATTACACTAAGATATCCATGTTCCGTTTAACTGACGAAAATAACAATTAATGAAATCAACATACGCTCCTGGTTGCTTTTGTGTAAACTCTGGGCACAAAGGCAAGATGAATCAAGCTACATAATCATCATGCATCTTGAAACCAAGTATGCTCCACATGTGTTTGCAAGGAGAATCTAACCAAGAGGTTGCAAATTACTTCCGACGCCCCTCTATTCGGTTCATAATATTTTTGAACTTCCCCGTCACTGAGAAGTTGTCCTGACAAACAGTTGGTCAAGCTAATCTAATGACAATAATTAGGGGTCTACATGCAAATCCCAGGCTCCTGGAGGTGCATGCAGGCAAACCAACACTTAAATCAGACCTCTAAAGTCTAACAGTGTCTTAACCACACAACAATGCAGGTCCGAGGATTAATTATAGGACCCATCTAAATATGAGTTAAATCAAGTCGCTATCATTCAGCAATAAAACCCTAGATATCAAAGGGAACCGTACAGGCTCATCATTAATCATCATTCCCCCAAAACCCCAGATAGCCCCAACTCCAAGTAAAATTTCTCAGCGAAATTAAACTGCGGGTAAAGCAAATCCATGTGAGATTAACTTCAGAAGACCTAAAACACGCAGCATTATTTTGCAGTATAGGCAAAGCCCAGATTAGTATCCCCAAACTGATGAAATAACCGCCCAAAACCGCCGCCTAGGCACGGCACATTCCGCCGCGATCGAAATCCCAGCGCGCAATCGCAGCAATCCGCGGCTCCCACCAGCCGCGCTCACCGAAGTCGCCCCCAAATTTCAAACCAAAACCCTCGTCCAAACCCCCAAAAGCCCTAGAAAAATCCCCCACCGCGCGCGCCTCAAAGCACTACCCCGGCGGCGGCGCTGGGGAGGGACCAAAATACAACGGAACACGGCGCCGATTCGTGCCGGAAACCCCGAGCCGAAAACCCCACATTGCGGCGGCGGGAACCCGAAGCCCTAGCCGGGAGGAACTGGAGCGTCGAGCGGGGGCCGCGATCGGGGACGGGGATCGGGCGGGGTACTCACGGCGGGCCTGATCGGCGGCGGCGGCGGGGGCAGCCGGCTCGGTCGGTCGCGCTCCCTCCCGCGCCTCGGTCTCCTCTGCCTCCCTCTCTGCTCCGCTCTGCTCCCCCCTCTGTTGCGCCTGAAAGACGAAGGCTTTTTTTTTCTCGTGGGGAAAAGGAAGGAGGTGGGGGTCTTGTTTTTTTCTCGCGTCCACAGAAGTCTTTAATTATTGGCAGGGAGGAGCGGCCTACCCAGCTTCACCGACGCGTCACGCCGACACGTGGGGCCGTCCCATTCGTGGGGGCCGCCACGTCGGACGGCCAGGGCTTTTCTTGCTCCCTCGTCCCTGGCCCTGACGCGGCCGTACGGTTTGGACGGACGATGCCCATCACGCCATCCCCACATGGCGCGGGGTCCACGTGTCAGATCGTCCACGGTACAGCACACGTGGCGGCACGTCCACGGAGGCGCCCTGTCGTTTCTCCGGGGTATATCCACCCGGCGAGGGAGCGAAAACTTTTCGCACAGGCGCGAGGTCGTACCCGGCGGGAATGCCTGCGGCGCCGGTACGCACGGCCTACCTGTCAGGGACGGTGGCCGGGGATTCCGGGATGCGTGGGCGTGGTGGCCGCTTCATTGAATGCTGGGGATTTGTTTTTGGTTTGTTCTGGAGATATGGCGTGCTGGGTGGAGAAAGTGACTGACTATCGGGACGAGACGACGAGTTGGCCCGTGATACCCAATACCGCTGGCCCACCTGTGGGTCCGGATCGAGGGCTGTGGGTCCTATCCGCAGAGGCAGAAGAGCCGCCGTACTTTGGTTGCAGGGACCACAGACGCAGCTCCCCCAGCACGCTCCAGCTGCATGCGTTTGTTGGATGAGGCATTTGGGTTTACCCGAAATTTTGGGTCGGGTTTTTCGGGTTTTCTAAAATTTGGGTTTTTAATTCTCACACCCGAAATTCTTCTAAAATAACCGAAACCCGACAACTCGGGTATCCGAAAATTTGGGTTTAGGTTTGGGTTTTTCCGATTTATCCGAATAGAACGAAGAATGGTCTGATGCAGCTCGCACTAGGGGGAAGTCGAAGAGGAAGTTGCCGGCGGCGAGCATGGCGGCCAAGCCTACGTGTGGAAAGTGAGGAGAGGATTGGGGCTGCTAGCTCGGAGGTGAACGAAGAGAGCAGGGCGACGAACAGCGCTGCCGGCTGCACGGGAAAACCGAGGACGGGCCGCCGGTGGTAGCAGAGCAAGTAGTGACGCGAAGAACGCGACGGCGGCCGCCGGCATCTAACGCGGCCAGTGCGTGTGTGGATGCAGCCAAGAGTTCAGCTCGGCTGTGGGCTGTAGGTGCGTGAGGGATGAGAGAGAAACAGAGGCACTGGCGGCTGGCACTAGGAGGCATCGAGATGGGAATTGGAGATGGCACAGGAAACCTAGATCTTGCGGGGAGATCTTGGGCTGGGCCTGAATTCTCTCCTGTTTGTGCAAGTTTTTTATTGGGCTGCAGGTTTATTTCGGGTTCTACGGGTAATTCGGGTACCGGGACTTCTAACCCGAATTTTCCAAACAAAATTCGGGTTTTCAAAACTGCTACCCGATATAGTGTTCGGGTTTGTCGGGTTCGGGCTATTCGGGTTTGGGCTCGGGTAATTCAGATTCGGGCTTCGGGTATCGGGTTTTATGCCCACCGTGAGGATGAGCCACCTGTTGCTGTTCTTGTTTTGCAGGAGGGTTTGATTTTTGATTCTATAGCACTGCGCTGCCTCTGAGGCTCTGAGCATGTGCATAAATGAGCTCCCATGGTTCTAGTGTCGGTCATGGCCCCATGGATAATGCGATACAACAACTGATCTTTTTTCTTTTATAGGCCTCTCGGTAGTATACCACAACTGATCGGCGCTACTATCGGAAACAACGCTTAGAAGCCACGTTTATAGGATACTAGAAGAATACCCCGCGCGTTGCAGCGGGAATCTCTTTAAAAAAATATGATGTAAATGAAATGGGTATAAGAGGCATGAAATGTCCGATTCTTAAGATATAGTTGATCACAATAGTCGAGACACTAAATTTAATTCGTGCGAAATTGTTGAATATTTGAGAATTAAATATTAGTGATGTGGACAATTATATGGCTGAAAATACATGACATGCATAGGTTGCATGAAAACTAATAGATATGACATGGACAATTGATTGGCCAAAATAGTGGATGATGTGGATAGCTTGCATGTTTAGATAGAAAATTAATTAATGCACTTAGTGGGGTTTTGCTTTATAAGAGGTATAGATATACTAATCCGTCTTTATTTTATCATCATGTAGAGTCTCTTTGTGGGTGTATTTGGGAATTTCAAATTTGATCGTCAACCTTGGAAGTTTCATGTGTTTTGGGAGTTCTTGCTAGGCTATTATATCTAATATCATCGTATTAATATTTGAATGTTATGTTAACTTGTGAACATTCAAATGTACTATGAACTTCCGAACATTTGAATGTTTCGAGAACTTGTAATGTATTGATCCGTTTTTCTGCAAAATTGTCGTGAACATATTTGTTCCATGTCATTGTTGCATTTGCTTGAGAAAAAATTTGTTGGCTTGCGCCATGCCCGGGCTTCGCAAAATTCATGGGTCCGCCACTGAGTGGAGGGGAGCACGGCGACGCAAATCAAGGTGGAGGGGAGGTAAAAGAGCGGATATTGGCGACGAAAGTGTCGGCTGCGACAGTGAGACTGCCACAAGAGGGAAAAGGGAGACGGGGACTGCGGGTTTGGTCGGAAAGAAGTCGAGCGACTTTTTTGCAAAATGTCACTCGCGACAGATATTTCCAGACAGAGGGAGATTGAAAGTTAAATCAAAAGAACCTGCATCTGGATGATTGCATGCTTGAAGCTTAACTGAACAAGATCACAAAATCTGGGACCCCTTGCAACCAGGTACCATAGCAGCAATCCCCTTCCCACGCCCGACGGGCTTCGCTTTGCCCTTGAATAGCCATGTCGACTGCCCTTGTTTTCACTTTTTCTTTCTCAAACTGCTCGGTACACGAGACCTAATCGAATGAGGACGACTAGATTGAAGATCGGATGCACAAGAACAAGTTGACGGAATGGAAATATATAGGTGGAGATTCTGCTAACTATTGGAGACTGAGGAGGGAGTGTTGTTGGAAACGGGAGGGGCGGCCCATCATCGACATGAATGGGGAACGAGAGTCTGGTCGAGGAGAACGAGGAGTCTGGAGGAACACGAGGGGTCGACGGAGTCTGGAGAGACGAAGGAGGGCCGTGGGCCGCACTCACCACCTGGCGGTGCGGCCCCACCTTCTGCCGCGCCGTGACATGGTGAGGGGCCCACGGTCTCCACCGACGTCGCCCCTTCGTCTATGTATTCATCTATTCGGGAAAACCCTTGATACCCGAGTCAATATCCACGAAAAGTTCTAGAGTCGTCGCCGCCGTCAACCCTAACTCGGGAGGGTTCTGAAACTCTTCCCGGCACCCTGTCGGAGAGGGGAATCATCACCGGAGGGCTCTACATCGCCATGCCTGCCTCCAGAGTGATGTGTGAGTAGTTCATCCTTGGACTATGGGTCCATAGCAGTAGCTAGATGGTTGTCTTCTCCTCTTGTGCCATCATGTTTAGATCTTGTGAGCTGCCTATCATGATCAAAATCATCTTATTGTAATGCTACATGTCGTGTTTGCTGGGATCCGATGAATATTGATACTATGTTAAGTTGAATATTGAATTATCATGTCTATGTTATTTATGATCTTGCATGCTCTCTGTTGCTTGTTGATACTCTGGCCAAGTTGATGCTTGTGACTCCAAGAGGAAGTATTTATGCTAGATAGTGGGTTCAGTCTCCATTTAATCTGGGACAGTGACAGAACGTTCTAAGATTGTGGATGTGATGTTGCCACTAGGGGTAACCTAATGATGCTTTGTCTAAGGATAAATGTGTTGTTTACATTATGAACTTTACTTAATGGAATTGTCTATTACTTGCAACTTAATACTGGAAGGGGTACGGATGTTGACCTGAAGGTGGACTATTTAGGCACAGATGCATGCTGGATAGCGGTCTGTGTACTTTCTCGTAATGCCCAAATGAATCTCATAGTAGACACTACTTGCACATGCATTGTTATTATGCACTTTCAATATTGTCAATTGCCAGCTGTAATTTGTTTACCCAGCATGTTAGTTATCTTTATGGAGAGACACCACTAGTGAACTGTGGACCCTGGTCCATTCTTTTACATCTGAAATACAACCTACTGCAATCATTGTTTCCTTTCATTCTCTGCAATTAAACATCATTTTCCACACCACATTTTTAATCCTTTGTTTTCAGCAAGCCGGTGAGATTGACACCCTCCTGATTCGTTGGGACAAAGTAGTTTGATTGTCTTGTGTGCAGGTTCCATGGTTGCACCGGAATCCCTGGTGTTGTGCAGCGCCACATTTCGCCACCAACAACCTTCAGAAGTGACTTTGATCTCCTACTGGTCCGATTAAATCTTGGTTTCATACCGAGGGAAAACTTACTGCTGCACTCATCATACCTTCCTCTTGGGGTTCCCAACGAACGTGTGACTTTCACGTCATCAACGTCGAGCAGAAGAAAGCTGCCGTCAAGAAGCGGAGCCAGGACTTCATGATCTTGACGGCCGACATCTCCAACATGGATCCGCTGGCCAGGGCGGCGCATGACATGTATCGCGCCGTGATCCTGCAGGAGCTCGGGCTCGTTCAGCCGCCCCAGAACGACGAGAACGTCACTCTCGGGGTCGGCGTCGTCGACGATGAGGACCCCGACATGACCCAGCCCGGCGACGGCTACGTGCGCCAGCCCGAGGACATCTAGACCTACCGGTGGCGGCGGCAATCGGACGCCGGGCAATCTCCGGCGTATTTTGGCGGCATATTTTGGCGGCATTTTTTGGATCTGTAATTTGGCGACAAAGACACTTACATTTGTGGCCGAATGTGGCTAAAACTCTGAATTTGTAGCCATTTCTGATTTGAATTCGTAAAACCTCGCCGGCAGAAATGGGGAAAAAAAATTGGGCGGCCGTTTTGGGCGGCGCGAGTGGGAGCGACGGTGCCCAAATACGCCAGCCCTTCCGGACAGCGCCCAATGGGCCTGTCCGAAAGCCCTTTGGGCGGCCATTTGGGCGTCCCGACTGGAGATGCTCTAAGAGGGCACACTACGGCCTCCTTTGATTTGGAGGAAACATGGATGAATTGTACAGGGTTAGGAAATTTTCCAAACTTGCTACTATTCACTCCTTTGATTCATAGGAACGATGTAAGGGAAAAGTAAAGGAATTTTTCCTTAGAATCTCACTTTCAGGCATAGCGTACAGGAAATGAAAAATGAAGCTAGACCTCATTTTCCGAATCCTATGCACAAGGAACGAGGAAATATTTACAGCCGCCATCCTTTCCTATTTCCATCAATTTCCTATTCCTTTGATTTTCCTTTCCTCTAAATCAAAGAGGCCCTACAATATAGAGATAATCAAGCATGTCGGTCACGAATAGTGTTGTGGATCTCGCTCATGCGTCAATCGCCAGCTCCACCGCGCCCTGGTCCTGTCTCATAGCCACTGGCTTCCACACCTGCATATGCATAGATAGTTTTAACAGGCAGTCAGCCGGCTAAGAAGGGAAAATCCCTTCAATAGTATATTTATTCCTCATGTTCCACATAGTCCACAAAAGAGAGGTGCATGATATCCATAACACCCTACGATCCTGACCCTTTTTTTTACGAGGAAACCATAGATCTTACAGGAAGAACAATATAGAAAGAACCTTGAAGAAGATCGAAAGAGCAATACAGTCTTTCTGCAACCCGGAGATGCCGACGAAGAGCAGAACGTGCCGGTGGCGCGCCGCCGCCGCGTCTTCCTTCAAGCCTTGGATCAAAAGACGCCCCCTGGCGGACGGGAAGTCGCCGGACCTCGAACTCCATGGAGCCTCCATCCAGCTCCCGCTGCTTCTCCTTCGTCTTCCTGGAAAATCTTCAGCTTCAAGATCGTCAACCCGGATCCGCCGCCACGCCAGATCCGGGAGGGGGGTAGCACTCCCAGTGGATCTAGGGATCCCATGGAGCGAAGGGGCAGGCGCGGCACCGCAGATCTCCATCGAGCTCCGCCGCGAGAGGAAGGAAGCACCTGCACCAAAACACCGACGAAACCATCCCTCCATGGCGCCGCCGGCCGGAAAACTCACACACCCTACACTATGTACACACGCGAGACGGGGATCCCCGCCCTCCCGCCGCTGGAGCGGCCGGCGGAGGACGAGGGATCAGCGGAATCGACGGCGACGAGGTGGATCTGCGAGCGGCGAAAAAATCGCCCCTCTCTACTGTAGCGGGAGAGGGGAAGACGTCCGAGGCTCATCTGTTTTACGATCCTGACCCTTATAACCCTTGCGTAGTCTATGCAGCTCCGGAAAATATGGGGGGTTCCATGAACAGTGCAACAGTTTCCTAACTGCGCTTCATAGGAATTTGACTTCGGAGCAGCCAAAGAAGATGTGGTTGATATTCTCAAACTGACCGCATAAAGCGAAAAGGCCATTTGAAGGACCCCTCGATTCCTGCCGTTGTTCCTCTAGATCATTTTTATTTCACACAAATTCTCGATTCCTGCCGTTGTTCTCCTCCCTCCATTTTAGAATACCCGACATAAATTAATCCAAATATTTACATATGTACACACTAAAATACAATATATTCATATTTAAATAAGAGGCATTAGCACATGCAGACAACAACTTGCTGTGTGGGAGCGAATTCATACTAGAACTTGCAAAATGGAGTGTAGTGGTAAAAAACTTGGTTGATTCTTTCAAATTGGTACAAACCTATTCAGGAGACGACACTTGGCTGCCACGGAACCTTTTCATTAATGTTTGCACACCCTTCCGAATCTGGATCGAAATGCTCTTTCCTAAATTGTTCGGGGTTTTCTGCAAAGAAACTTTTCCACAATGGCATGCCGCATGGAATGGACAACATCGATCGAAGAACTTGAGTTGATCATAGCTTACCAGCGCTAGCTGCACGTGCGCCATTGACAGTATCCTGGTCATTACCGGCAGAGCCCAAGGCTAGTCAAGTCCCCAAGGCCCAAGCCAACATTTGTGTAAAAAGATTGTACTCCGTGCGGTGCATGCAAAATGCACGGCAATGATCGACTTTCCATCACTGTGTGCGACAGAGACGGAGTATACGCATGCATGGCCGTCTTCCCATCAGCGGCCGAGCTGCAAGATTCACACTGAATCCGGAACTGTCAAGAGCTGTCACCGGTGTTTCTCAAAGGACCGGTACGTGTGACAGTGCCATCTGTCTCCTCATGTTAGCTGTGAAGCTCTTCCCTAGCTTAGCTCCAGTGTCAAATAATTCCATGTCCCTCCCACAGTGACAGTGTCGACTGTCGAGTGTGTAGCACATCTCCCGTACGGTTTGAGCACGGCAATGGCAGCAGAAAAATGGTGAGCAATCGAACAGGGAGTGTGTGATTCGACGGGAAGAAGGATCGGCCTGTGCAGCAATAAGTAAAAAGAAGAAGACCATTTCAATCGGGGAGGAGCTAGCGTCAGACGGGGTATGATGGTAGAACTCCAAGCATGTTCAACCAGAAACGAGGGGAGAGGAAATAGGGTCTGAAAATCGAGAGCGTACGAAGCGTTTGTCCTCGACGGTGCATGCAGGAGACGTCTCCAAAAATCTCCGGCTTCTTTCTTTCCAGCCAGGCAGCGTGAATTGCAGCAGCTGAGGTCTGATCTCGTCGCTGTTTGCTCTTTCTGAACCTGGAGATCTTCTTTCACTAGCCAGAGAGTAATGTTGCCGATCTGAGGCCGATGTCATGTTGGCAGCAGTGCCATATGGGATTGCAGGAGGCGAGCTTAAGCCAGACTTGTTTGCCAAAAGGGCAAACCATCAGATTCCAGGAGTTGGTCACACAAAGCACATCGGTCCTGACTCCTGACTTACAACGAAGGAGACACTGTTAACAGTTAAGCACAAGACAGATTCCAGTAGACAGCAACCACAGCTTTCTACAGTTTGATCAACTTGAGAGACTCTGACAATCTAGCTAGCGCGTACGTATGCCCGTCCCTACCTACCAGCCGCTCTAGTAGCCGGCCGTACGCGCGGGTAGGTCGTGTACGTATGTACAGTACTGTATACTGTACGTCCGTAGTGGGACTGTTGTGCTTGGCAACATGTAGTAGTATGTGAGCGGTACAGTACGGGTGCATGCATGTCAGCAAATGCTGGTATTTCAGTTGCTTTTATCAGATGTTCTTTACACGGTTGGTACTACAAGCAGCTAGTAGGAAGCGGCGGTCGGTATCATCAGTTTTTGAGGAAAAAGAGTGTGGGATTCCAACTTCTGAATTTGCTTCTTCGTCCCCGCAAAAAAAAAAAATGTTTCTTCGTGCCAGTGGTATGTAGGAGTTGCAGTCTGAAAAACTTCATCGAAAAGCAAGTATGCAGAGCAGTTAATCAGTCGAGCTATACAAAAAAAAAAGTTCGTGGTCTTTGATGAGAAGCTTGAAGAACGGGATGGCTGCGTGCGGAGTGGAAAGATCGATCGACGTCGGCGAGCAGTACGATTCCTACGATCAGCGCGCGAGTAGTTGATGTCCTTCTACACCACATGCACTCCCGTCTCGGCGCGCGTCGCGGTCTTCTCCGGCGACGGGACGCGCCGAGTGCGAGCGGCGGGAGAAAGGGACACTGTCCCTCTAGCTACCGGGGGCCAGGCGACCGGCCGTGCGGGAGAGAGCTACGCCTGTCTACGGCCTACGTGCCGGCCGGCCCGACCACGATCGAGGATTCTGGGACCCGCGCAGGCGGCGCGCCACGTACGCGCCTACGTGGAGGCCGGCTCCATCGATCGATCGCGTGCGTGGACTCGTCACCCTACCTGATCTGCTCAACTGATTGAGCTCTACCTACCGGCTACCGTGGTACTCACAGGAGTAGAACACCGTGGTCCTGACTCCAGTTTGCTAAATCGGGGTCTGTGAAGTGCCCACAAAACATATGGTCTGCGATGATGCGCTGCATTCATTCCCAGGGGAGAGGCAGTGTGTGTGGAACAACTTCGTCCATGACAGTCGACAACCAGACAGTGATGCTCATTAAAGACCGGCCGCCACGACGTTGACTAAATACTCTCTCTCGTTTCATCTTCACCGTATAGGGAAAGGAGGCACCAACACCTTCTAGCTTACTACCATCAAATTACCAGTAATTAGTCGGTACACTTACTTTTCTACTCTCAAATAAATACTAATAGAATTATAATTAAATATGATTTCATATGGTATGCACTAGATTTGTTTTCCTAGGCTCAAAGTTTACATTTTCTTTACTTTGATCAAACCTAAAATGCATGATAGTTTTGAAATGGCGGGGATGATTCGAATGTCACCATGTCTTCAACATCATGTCAATTAATAGACCTGATTATTGTCAAAATCTAATGCGAAAGAGAGTCTCTGCCATGCCACCTCTATGTGGAAGAGGGCCGCGAAGATGCACCAATCATTTGATGCTAGAAAAATATTGATGGTTGTAACTTATAAGAATGAGCACGCAACAGACATCTAAGGTCAAGTGATAAGCAAAACCAAAATGAGTTAATCTAATGATAAATAAAAAATTCGGTTAATTACCAAGAAAATAATTGAAAGGATATATGGGATTGGCCATTTTGTTGGGTAGAAACAGTGAAAAGTTCAAACAAAAAAGGGATTCCTATACCAAGGAAAAACCATGTGAGCAGTGAACTAGAAGTGAGAAGGACTAAGTCTTGTTCAGGGTCTTGGGATGTCTCACCAACATGCATTATAGAGAGGGAGTAAGTAGGATATATTGGTCACCACCATACCATTTACAGTAAAAGGATGGGTGGATGAAGTTATACGACACAAATATACAACAAACAAAGAGAGTAAGTAGAAAAGTAATGCGCCAATACTAGTGTGGCCTATTATTTGTCACCACCACACCATTTGGAAAGGGAGTCCTATACCAAATGAGATTTTTTTTTGTTTTGCCAAAAAAAGAGAGTAGGCAATCCATTATTTGCGATGAAGCAATTTAGGACTTATTCAAGGATCATAATTTAAGTTCTAATTACAAGTTTCCTTGAAGAATCAACATTCCCAATGCTTCAAGGAAACTCATTGGTTACCACCTTGCCATTTGCAACAAAAGGTTAGGCGGCCAAACTAAAATATCGAGTGAAAATGGGTCATCTTCTAAATACTTTTAAGGACTACTTCTAACTCTAAATTTTAAAGGCTTCATTTGGAAACAAGCTTTTCTCAAGTTACCCTGTGACAATTATAGCATAACTTATTAGAATGTACTACTTGCACTTGCCAGAAATTCGACCATGGACAACTTGCCTGAGCTAACTCTTCTCTCGGCACCGTTACTGTTTTTGACCACTATGGTGATATAAACTCGTATTTTTTGTCATGTAAGAAAGGTTTACCACTTGTTAGTTTAACAAGTGTTTTTAGTTTGTATTCTTCTAGTTGTACCATCATGCATTCATCAGAGCAATTGGCATGATTGTTGCTCCGCATATTATTGAATTTTTAAGAGTTGTAAATATCGTGCAAGCCTTTGTCAGCAAATTGTGGGCTAACATGATGTGTCACAAAGAATCAATAAAAGCTTCTACTCTCTAAAAACATACTAACTAGCTATTAGTAGCAAAAGCGTCGATAATGGTGTAAGCACACCACAAACAAGATAGTAGAAGAACCCACGAAATTGCTAGACGCCATAGTCATCTAGATATTACACTTGTTGAAGCATGAGGATCAAGGATGGCCTAACCTACTTTTGCTCGTATGTAGTTGTGGATTTCTTCAAGCACCGGAAATAAAGATCTAATAGAAGAAATTCACTTTGTGCCTTTTCTCTTTTAACTTCTGTAATGAACTGGCGGTTTCTTTATATGAAATCGACGAGACGCTCGTTTAGTTAAAAAAATATAGAAGAAATTCACATTCGCTAGGAACTCTACTATCTTCAACGGCAATCCAGTGATGGGGACATGTTGACATGCAAAAAGGAAGTAACCAAAAAAAAATCGGAAAACTTGCATAGTAAATAATCATCCACGTACTTGCAGTGATTTTTTTTCAGTCAAGAGATGACCAAAGTTGAAAATGATCAAAGCTACACCGTCACTGCGTGAAGCCGTTAAGTCCTTTGTAGGTGCCACTTAAGTTGGTCTTGCAGGAACTTTGTGCCTTCCTCCCCTGAATCGAAAACGACAGTGTAATATTAAGCTCGTTATGTTTTTTGTCATGTAAGTGAGGGTTACAATTTGTTAGTTTAATAATAAGTGTTTTCTGGTTTGTATTTTTCTAGTTGTACCATCAACTACAGTGGATTTCTTCAAGCACCCAGGGACGGAGCCAGGAATTGAGGTTGGAGGGGGCGAGAAGTAGGAGCATAAAAATCCTAGAAAATATAGGTTTTTTTCTTGGAGCAAATGATTTGTCAGGAGAAGTTTAGAGAGTTATGTAGTACAAGTCCTAGGTCAATACAACAAGCCTAGTAGCCTACTATTTCGTAATGACATAACCCAAAAACTTTGTGCATGCCACACTCTAAATTCTCGCATCCTCTTTTATCTTGCAACTAAACGATAGCGGGAGAGAATTGATTGTGGAAACTCTCCCATTGCGCTCGTTCCAAATTATAACCATATTGAGAGAAGTCGAAGCCCTTCTTTATTTTCCTTTTTTCCAATCTTTACCGGGAACTTCATTTGCCCATTGTATCGGAAGCGTGTCATGTAAACACTCCAAAAGAGAGTTAGGTTTCAAATCCGGATGGTGTATCTATATTTGAAGAGGGGATGAGTTGACGATTCTTGGAGGGCAATTTCCACAATTTGGCTCCGAACTGATTTTTGGAGGGAGAAACAAATCTACTGTTGAAAGATAAGCTAAAAATTAACTTTGGCACGATCAAAAATCGAAATTAGCAAGTAAACTACCTTTATATCTTCCATCTCATGCTGAAGGCTGCGGCCGGCCGGCCGGGCACCCACGCTGTGACTTGCCGTCCCCTTCTCAGTTCCTTATCTGGATTGGAATTGCTCAACTGGTGCTCTGGCCCCTGGGCGACATGGTGATGACGGGCTGCAGGCGATGATCCACGGATCCTAGGAAAGAAGAAGCAAAACGGCAGTCGAATGAGGAGACGATCCGATCTGCCGTATTTGTTTACGATCGCTATTTCCTTTATTAAGGGAAAACAATGCTATTTCCTGGTCCCTTGTTAATTGCTGATTCCAAATGGGCTAGTAGTTGACAGACTTGGCCTGTTAGTGCTACGTATTGGCTTATTGTGCTAATCTATTTGCTGGACCGGGCCTAGATATCATGACATGTAACTTGGAAGGACTTGCGGGGGACAGCCTGGACGTGAGTTAAGCACGGATAGGGGGGGGCGAACTTAATCTTGGACGAGAGAATTTAGCGATCCACCTGCTCTCTGTCAAGATGCGACACGATCGTTAGGGGGGGGGGGGGGGGGGGGTCTCGCCCCTGCTCGTCCCCCCTTCCCTCCGTCCTTGCAAGCACCGTACAATAAAGATGATCTAATTTTAGAAGGAATTCGCAGTTCGCACCCGCAAGGAACTCTACTATATTCAACGGCAATCCAGTTGACGGGGACATGCTGACATGCAAAAGGAAGTAACCAAAAAATCAGAAAACTTGCATAGTAAATAATCATCCACGTACTCGCAGTGACTTTTTTTAGTCAAGAGATGACCAAAGTTGAAAATGACCCAAGCTAAACCGTCATTGCGTGAAGCCTTTAAGTCCTTTGTAGGTGCCACTTAAGTTGGTGTTGCAGGAATTTTGTGCCTTCCTCCCTGAATCGAAAACTAAAACAGTCGTACATATATGCGATCGAGCATGTAGCCGTCATCACTGACGTAGTAACACAAATACCAGCACTAACACGCGTACGTATGGCTATAGTAGTCTGCAGATGAATCTTCCTAAGGCCTGCCCCAACCATCCGATCTGGTCTCCAACGGTGAGGATTAACCTGCTTATAGCACGGTACCACTAAAGCGCAAGGAATATTCAGATTGTACTTTTACACCCTCCACGGCTCTCCTATATATAGAGGAGACAGAGCTGTGCTCGTATCATCACTCCACTCGTAAGCTCTCGCGCTTACACGATCGAAGAAACCTTCCTCTGTTTTTCCTCTGTCTCTCCTTGCACCGAAGGATTCAAGTAACCTGTCGGGCATGGTGGTCCTCGCCAAGGCCGAGCTCGAGCAGATAGCGCTCCCGGCTGCGCAGCCCCCGATGGCCCATGTTCGTACCGTGGACCTGTCCGCGACTTCGGGCACCGGCCGTGCCGCCGCGGCGCGCGCGCTGGTGGAGGCGTGCGAGGAGCAGGGCTTCTTCAAGGTGACCGGGCACGGCGTGCCGCAGGAGCTCGTGCGCGCTGTGGAGGCGGCCGCGGCGGGGTTCTTCGCGCTGCCGCAGGCCGAGAAGGTGGCCACCGCGGGGGTGCCGGTCGGGTACGGCAGCAAGCAGATCGGCGCCGGCGGCGACCTCGGGTTCATCGAGTACCTCCTGCTCTGCCTCACCTCCGCCGGCACCCTGCCGGCCGCTTCGTTCCCGTTCTCGACATTGCCGTGCGCCGCCGCGGAAGCTGCTGCCGCCACGGCGTCGCTGTCCGAGCCCACTTGCCCCCTACGGTGAGTCGTTCGACACCCATTCTCGCTGCGCAGCCCACTTGCTTCCCTCCTTCTGCTTAACTGAACAAATTTTACGTATCATTTTCAAAGAGAAAAAAATCTGTCGAGAAATTCCGTGGATAAGATTTGCCTCGTCGTGGCCGCGTGTAGCTTCACTATTTCTCGCGGCCGACGTACGGAGGCGGCTGCTCCCTCTGAACATTTTAAAAGTTTGACTCACGTGCGGCAGCGACGTACGTACGTAACCATCTATCTCGACGTCATGGTTAACTGATGATCGATCCTGCAGGGAGCTTCTGGAGGAGTACGCGGCGGCGGTGCGGCGGATGGCGAGCGGCGTGCTGGAGCTGATGGCGGAGGGGCTGGGGATCGGCCCGGCGGACGCGTTCTCCCGTCTGGTCATGCACGCCGACAGCGACAACATGCTCCGGGTGAACCACTACCCGCCGGCGCCGCGGCCGGCCGAGCTGCAGCGGGGCAGCCTGCTGACGGGGTTTGGCGAGCACACGGACCCGCAGATAATCTCCGTGCTACGCTCCAACGGAACCTCCGGGCTCGAGATCGCCGCCCGCGACGGCAGCTGGGCCTCCGTGCCGCCCGACGCTGACTCCTTCTTCGTCAACGTCGGCGACACCCTCCAGGTACATTGATGCATGCATGCATGCTAGGAAGAAGTACTGTTGCCAGGGCGTCACTTTTACCGTGGGGATGTCAAGTCGATCGGATCGATCTCCAGATGCGCTAGTTAACCCGAGCACATCAGTCAGTCAGCGATCAGTGCCCGATCGATCTCGAGCCTTCTAGCTTTCGATCGGGTGTCCACGTCAACTTAAACAAGAACAGCAGCTGCAGCAGTGCAGCACGCGCGCGCGGCTATATATACATATATGTTCAGTGCATGCATCTACAGCTAGCATGCAGGACCCTGAGCATCTGAAAATACGGCCATGAAATGCTCATAATGTTCTTTTAGCAGTCTATCTAGATATGCCAATAATACATGAGCACTGCAAATTGCACGTTGGCGTACGCTCTCGTGCTACTACCACTTTCAGCCTGCATGGTACTGATTCAGTCCTGTGCTTTATCTGTGAAAACGGTGGACAGGTGTTGACCAACGGGAGGTTCAGGAGCGTGAAGCACAGGGTGGTGGTCAGCAGCGAGAGGTCCAGGCTCTCCATCATCTTCTTCGGCGGCCCGCCGCCTGACCAGAGGCTGGCGCCGCTGCCGCAGTTGCTGGGGGACGGCGGCCGGAGCCGCTACAGGGAGTTCACCTGGAAGGAGTACAAGAGCACAACCCACAAGGGCAGGCTCGTGGACGACCGCCTCTGCCGCTTCGAATCTGACTAGCTTCCGCGCATGGTCGTAGCTAGTTAACTACCTGATCCGTGCTAATTAGTACTAGCCTCGTGCTATCTTGGTCGAGACTCGTGATTACGTTTGTGAATCTGTGGTTGTGTTGACAATTAAGGTGCCTAGCTAGGTTTAGTACGTGTGAGATGCATATAGCCTGGAGTAATGTACTATGGTTTGTGTCGTCAGCTTAATTGTTTGTTGACAGTGTCCTGTGTTGAAGTTGAAGGACTACAGATGGCGCTTGCCGCTTGATCGATCGCAGTTACCCATCAAAATTGAGACGGATTGTGCTCAGTTGGTCGCTATGGTTTCCTCCACAGCAGTTGATCGATCTCCTCCTCTACATCTAGTTTCAGAAATTAAGTTTTTGTCTTTGGTAAGTATTGTGTGCTCCTTTGTAAAGATGGAGCGTAGTCAGGTTAGGTTAGTCACCACTTGGCCAATCTTGCTAGAGTGAAATGTCGTTCTGAATTATGGGTTAGGGTGGGACCTAAAGATTTTCTTCAGTTGCTTGAACTCTTCGACCGTTGTTTAATTCTTCCTGATTAATAAAGTTCATGTTTTACCTAAAAAAGAGGATTGAACTGTGAACACCTCAAAAGTCATTAGTTTTCCATTAGAAAACATCAACTCCGTCTGAGAGGAAACTTGCATTAATCTTCCAAGAAGATGCAACCAAGCCATCCTCTTATCCCCTGTAAGAGCGTGCCTAAACTGAATATTTAGTGGAGCCGTTGCCATAACATCGGCCACAAAAACGTGTTCATGTCACAAAATATAATAGAGAGAAGGATTTTGGGTAGATAGCGGACTATGTCCTATCCATGAATCCTTCTAGAATCTGGTTCCTAGGCCGTTACCTACTACTACAAAGAACCACGAGCAAATACATTTATTATGGAGTAGCTCATGCCAAACTCCTTCCTCTCTTAGAAGTGTATATAGTCATTTACTAAATAAACTCTTATCTTTAATATCCAAAACCTCAGTGCCGAGCCTCTTTGTTCCTTTGGACAATAAATGATACTCCATTTGGTTAATCTATGCTTCCTCTTAGCTTAATCACTTTGCCAGAAGAAACGAGAGGGGTATAAATACAGTCTTTTCTGTACGCATTTAGGTGTTTGAAAGAAAGGAAGGAGAAACATCGGGAACCTTGATGAAACAAAATTTATTAGGACCAAACAATCTTCATATGAGAGCATCTTTCCCACACAAGATTCTAAGTTTTTTTGAATCGATCTTCGATTGTTTTCCACTCCTTATTTAGAAAACTTTCTATAACGGATGAGAAGACCCGGATATTTAAAAGGAAGTGAGCCGTTGTCACATCCAAAAATATGTCGATATTCATTCTGCACTTCTTTAGCTTTACCAAAACAACATATTTCGCTTTTATGAAAATTTATCTTTAGCCCTGGGAGTTGTTCAAAGATGGACATAATTAACTTCAATTCAAAGCCTTCGCTAGGTCATGTTCAAGAAATAAAATTGTATCATCCGGATATTTAAACCATATTTTCAAGCCATATTTCCTCTAGCCGACTGCTGACCCTCGTTTTTGAACGAGCATGCTCGGAGTTCCACCATCCCATCAGGAAAACAACCAACCCAAGACAGCCTCCTCTCTAATCGAAAGGATCATTTTTGCATCTTGCTGCACACGCGGATCCTTCTTTTCCGTCGAATTGATCACTATTGTTCTGTGGCGTCTGCATACCGTGCTCAAAATCAACCCATCCGAGAAGGGAAGGGTTACGGGAGATGTATTGCCCACTCGACAGTCCACACTATCACTATAAATTATTTGATACTGGAGCTAAGCTTAGGTAGGCAGGGAAGGTCTTCAGAGCTTGGCTGAGGAGACAGATGGCGCCGTCAGTCCATCACACGTACCGGGGCCCTTGAGAAACACTAGTGGTAGATCTTGACAGTTGTGGATTCAGTGAATCTTGCAGCTGGCCGGTGATGGAAATGCGTACTCTACTACTCTCTCTCTCCCTCACGCGCACATACAGTGATGGAAAGTTGAGCATTTCCCACTGCGTAGAGCTTCTGCACGGTTTACAATAATGCTGTAGTCCGTTCCATGCACCATAAAGATCATGACACAATACCCCTGATTGAACACGTTCGTTTCTGATCTCCAAAGAAAAACAAAACCCGTCCGTTTTGTACAGTTGAATTCAAAGAGGATTTCATGCAAGATCCCTCAGGCTCACATATATATACTTGTATAAAAAGATAAATTTCAGTGCGCAAGACATTTTTTTTGGAGTGCGGATTTTTCTGAGTTTAAAAATTACAAAATAAAAATAAAATCATTTTATGAGTTTTAAATAAAATCATATTCCAATGATCCTCCAATGAAATAAAATCGAGAATCATATTCATGAGTTTTAAAAATTATGAAAAACATCTGGATGTAGCTGATAGTAGTACATTCACAAACGTTTAGAATATCATTTTCAAATAATTTTTATTCTGAGCTACACAATAATGACAAACATGTGGATCTGACTATGCATATTTTCAAATCACTAAATTCTAAGACTTGTTATTTTTTAGCCTATATTACAAAGAATTTGAAATAGATATTTGCCACGTGTGTTGGGTACATCGTGGGGGTACATCTGAATTTGCTTTCAATTTTTTTTGAAACACCTAGTATATTTATTTATTTTCTTTCTAAGCGAGCACTGGAACCGGAGATCAAGTGAAAGATACTTCCCTTTTTTAAGACATGACACAAAAAAATGTTGTATTTTCATTTAACTTAAACGTGCACATGAAATATCCGAATGCACCACTAAAATTTTCTGGAATTTTCTACCATTTTGAAATGCAATTTCGGCAGTGCGATTTGATACTCTTATGCGTCAAAGTGGATTTACAAATTGAATCCATAATTTTTGAAATATCCTGGTCAACCTGCTCATGTCTGGTGTACATCTAAGAATGCATGCTATGTTACAGGTGATTTATGAATATTAAGCTATTATTGAATGTTTGCTTCAATGTTCGTGTGACCTATGCTTAAGAATACAAAAATTGATAGAATTTGTTGAGAGAAAATGTCGGACATTGTAGGAGTTAAGTATTGCAATGCACCTAATATACTATTGTATATTGTACTCCCTCCGTCTCAAAATATAAGGCGCACTTTAATTTCGCTGGTCAACGCCATGTAACTTTGACCAAGATTTGTACTTATAATATGTAACCAAAAATATTGTAAAGATATATGAAATGAAAGATTTTTGCAAGACGAATCCAACGGTACCATGTACACATTCTCATTCAATATATTTTATTATATATTGGTGGTCAAAGTTGAGCATCAAAGACCACCTTAAAAATAGCGCGCCTTATATTTTGAAACGGAGGGAGTATCTAGTACTAGTATCTTCTTGTCCCACACGACTATGTCATCTTAAGTATTCTTTATTTCAATACCTACGAATAAATGCAGGTTTCCTAAATACTTCAAGGCAAAGTCTTAATCTAGATCCTTCAATAATATTATTATAACTTCATTTGACAAACTAGTGCCAATAAATATTATCATCATAATTTATAAGACATGTGGTTATTGTAGATTTATTATAAATGAACAATGATGTATCAAACTTGGAAGGAGAGATGAGATCTTGTGGTCCATACAGTGCATTATCAAGTTTGCACGTGTGATGACGTGCATTCTTTTCTTAAAAAAACTAGGTGGTTGTCTCATGTCAACTTTTATTGGAGACCGCTATAATGTGCTATAATGTACTTCGAGTTGCCTCAAGTTTAGAAAAAAATGAAAGCAATAAGGGCATCCACCCTTGTGCGTATTGCTCTATCGATCACTAACGAATCTCGTAAACAATTGGCCATTAAGGATAACAGTGATGGTGGTCGAGGTGAAACATGCATGGGCAAGATTTATGAAATGACCATGTAGCCCTTTACGTGCGAGAGCTCTCATAATGAACAACCATCCACAGGATCAAAAGCCTTAGCGAGATCAATTTTTCAGCAGAAAAGCTTTTTCTTTCCACGAAGATAACTGAATAGATTGGGTGATTTTTTGAGCTATGATGATGTTGTTGCTGATTGTACGCCCCTCGGCGAAAGCTTGTGGAGAAGGATGGATGTAGTCTCGGAGGTGTGGTTTGAGTCCATTAAACTAGCTAGGCTAGGCACACCTTGATTTTCATTTATCAACTCCACCACAGATTCACAAACTTACGAGTCTCGACCAGGAGAGCATTAGGCTAGTACTTAGTACGGATAGAGTAGTTAAGAGTAGCTACGACCATAACAACGCATGCTCACGCACAGAAGATATAAGCTAGTCAGACTCGAAGCGGCGCAGGCGGTCGTCCCCGAGCTTGCCCTTGTGAGTGTTGCTCTTGTACTCCTTCCAGGTGAACTCCCTGTAGCGGCTCCGGCCGCCGTCCAACAGCAGCGGCGCCAGCCTCTGGCCAAGCGGCGGGCCGGCGTTGAAGATCATGGACACCCTGGACCTCTCGCTGCTTACCACCACCCTATGCTTCACGCTCCTGAACCTCCCGTTGGTCAACACCTGTCCACCGTTTCACAAATAAAGCACATGACTAAATCAGTACCATGAGGCTGAAAGTGGTAGTAGCACGAGAGCGTACGCCAATGCATGTGTGCAATTTGCCTCGACCCATATGTATTCCTATAAGTTGCTCATGTTATTATTGGCATATCTAGATAGACTGCTAAAAGAACATTATTAGCATTTCATGGCATTTTCACGTGCATGGCTGAGAGTCCCTGTATTATTAGATGATTGCGTGCTGCACCTGCAATTGTTATGTTGACGTGCATGTGTAGGTAGCTAGCTAGCGTACCTGGAGTGTGTCGCCGACGTTGATGAAGAAGCAGTCGGCGTCGGGCGGCACGGCGGCCCACGCGCCGTCGCGCCCGGCGATCTCGAGCCCGGAGGTGCCGTTGGAGCGGAGCACGGAGATGATATGCGGGTCCGTGTGTTCGCCGAACCCGGTCAGGAAGCTGCCGGCCTGCAGCTCCGGCCGAGGCGGGTAGTGGTTCACCCGGAGCATGCAGTCGCTGTCGGTGTCCGTCACCAGCCGCGAAATCGCGTCCGCCGGGCCGAGCCCCAGCCCCTCCGCCATCAGCTCCAGCACGCCGCACGCCACCCGCCGCACCGCCGCCGCGTACTCATCCAGAAGCTCCCTGCAGGAGATCATTATTTAACCGGATTAGTAAAATGACGTCGAGCGTATACGTAGGACGGGCGGTGCGTAAACTTGAAAATGAATGATATTTGTTCAGTTAACTTTCTGGAATCCTACGGCGTACTGCATGTTGAACTGCTGTTGTTGCGGTATGAGGTGAATTGGGGTAAAAACGTAAAAGTCACCTATGTGGCTGGTTGTACACACGGAATATTTCAGTTTTGCGGATCAACCGCACGTATGCACGACGTGGGGCATGGGGGTGCACAGCGAGCATGGGTGTCGTGTCAAAGGACTCACCGTAAGGGGCAGGAGGGCTCGGACAGCGACGCGGTGGCGGCAGCCACGGCCGCCCACGGCAATGTCGAGAACGGGAAGGAAGCGGCCGGCAGGGTGCCGGCGGAGGTGACGCAGAGCAGGAGGTACTCGATGAACCCGAGGTCGCCGCCGGCGCCGATCTGCTTGCTGCTGTACCCGACCGGCATCCCCGCGGCGGTCTCCTTCTCGGCCTGTGGCAGGGCGAAGAACCCCGCTGCGGCCGCCTCCAGGGCGCGTACGAGCTCCTGCGGCACGCCGTGTCCGGTCACCTTGAAGAAGCCCTGCTCCTCGCACGCCTCCACCAGCGCGCGCCGCGGCGGCACGGTCGGCGCCCGTCGCGGCGGACAGGTCCACGGTACGAACATGGGCCATCGGCGTCTGCGCCGCCGGGAGCGCTATCTGCTCCAGCTCGGCCTTGGCAAGGAGCCAAGGACAACCATGCCCGGCAGGTTCCTTGGGTTCAAGGAAGCAGAGGGGAAACAGAGCAAGGTTCTTTGATCGTGTAAGCGCGAGAGCTGTCGAGCGGAGTGATACGAACTCAGCTCCGTCTCCTCTATATATAGGCGCGACGAGAGCGAGGCGTGGAGGAAGTAGATGGTGTAAGCTAGTTGTTGCGTTGGTGTACAAGTACAGTCACTGAATATTCCTTGGGCTTTAGCACCGTGTTGTTCAGGCTAATCCTCACCGTTGGAGACCAGATCGGATGGCCATTGGAAAACAGAGTATGTTTGCTATGTACGTCACTGATGATGGCTACGTGCTCGATCGCATATATACTGTAATACTGAGGAGGGCACAAAATTCCTGCAAGACCAACTTCAGTGGTACCTACAAAAGGACTTCACGGCTTCACGCATTGACGTTGGAGCTTGTGTCATTTTCAACCTCGGTCATCTCTTGACTAAAAGAAGTCACTAGAAGTACTTGTATGATTATTTACTTTGCAAGTTTTCTGATTATTTTGGTTACTTCCTTTTGCATGTCAGCATGTCCCTGTCAGTTGGATTACCTTTGAACGTTTTGAACTTAGATCATCTTTACTGTACGCGGTTGAAGAATCCACAACTATACAAGCCAAAAATAGGTTAGGTCATCCTTGATCCTCATGCTACAGAAGTCTAATTTCTTTCCTGATGGCCACCACGCCTAGCAATTTATTGGTTTCTACTACTATCTTCTTTAGGGTGTGGTTACACCATTCTCGATGCTTTTGCTACTAATAGCTAGTTAGTACTTTTTAAACGTATGATCTGTCGATTCTTTTAGACCAAAGGCTACCGAACCCCGATGTTAAATTAATAATGTCAGCGGCGGAAGATACAAAGTGTTGAACCAACTTATAAATACCTCCGCACACATAAAAAAATCAAGCCAAATGCTTGTAGAAAGAAACCAGTGAAAGCATACCTACAAGAAAGTTAAGTCGGTGGTAATACATGACGATGAACATATATGCTTGAAGAGCCGAAGACGCCGATGAAGTTAGACACCTTCCTAACGACAGGGCAGCGCAGCCCAGTCTAATTCTGACACTAAAGGTACCTCTACCTCTGACCGACATGAGCCACCGACGTCGGTGGGCTGGAGCTCAGCCTAGAGCTCGAGCCGATGCACCAAGGACGCTACACCTCGGCACGAAGGGCTGAACCCAATAGGCAGACTCAGCCTTTGCCGGCCATCATTGTCACAACTACCACACCACCATCAAAAGATGATAAGGATCAACGTGATCCAAAAGGGTTTTTAGGCCCGATCTTTCACGGCGAACCAAGAACAGCAACGTTGGATCAATGGAATCAATCCCACGCGATGCGCAAACACAGATCGAAACGATCAGCAATCAAAAACAAGCAACACCTCGATACGGCGACCCATCTTGGGACGAACCTCACGATAACTCTTAATCTCAAATTCTAGTCTGCCCATACATGGCCGCTGCCGAACCCATTATATGGGTGACTCAAAACCTAACTCGGTTGGACAGGCCCAAACCGAACCTAACACAAACTCAAACCGGTTGAACCCAAACATGGTTCGAACCAACTAAAATAAAACACACGAAAATAAAAGACCCTACTACGTGAAACGCCTCATCCTCCATGGCATGTCTCTAGCTTGGTGGAGTCCTGAACGTGGGCTTCACCTCATCTTCTGGAGGGATGGCAAAACTGAAAGTTCCAACAATGAGAATAAATGGAGGCGGTGGTGATGTAGCAGAAATAGGCATTCTCCCCTCATCATCCCCCCCAACTTGAGAGGAAACCGTCCTCGGTTTCAGCTTGACACTGGGAACCTTCTTCTTCACAGCGACGACATTCACTTTGATATCCTTGTCACACATCGGCTGCAACACATGACGCTTCCCTTTATGCCACAAGGAATAAACATTGGTACGCCCATTATGAGTAGAATGTCGATCAAACTGCCACGTCCGGCCTAACAGCACGTGACATGCATCCATAGGCAGCACATCACAGACCACCGTGTCCTCATAATCGCCTACAAAAAATTTCAGGCGCGCTTATGTGTTACCTTCAGCTTGCCTGAATTATATAACCACTCAACGCAATGGGGCTGCGGATGTTTCCATGTAGGTAAGGACAATGAATCAACCAAGTGCTTGCTGACAATATTTGTGTAGCTGCCACCATCCACAATCAGCTTGCAATTGGTATCCTTGACAGTGCATTGGGTCTGAAAAATAGTCCAGCGCTGCCCTTGTCCCTCTATGCGGTCTTCTGGCACACGCTGCACCATCAAACTCTTGCAATTAGGAGCAGCATCCTCAGGATACACATCAATTACCTTGTTGTCATCAGATTTCTCACTAGAAGGCTCATCAACCGTCTCCTCATCGCTAGCAGAAATATAGCCATCTTGTGTGAGCATCACCCGCTTAGCATTAGGGCATTCACGCCTCATGTGTCCTCGGCCTCCACAAGTAAAACACTCAATATGAGCGGTAGACTGAGAAGACGCGGCCTTAGACATACCAGATTTGGGCGCCTCAAGAGAAATATTATTGGAGCGTGTAGACAGTGCCGACTTTGCACTATAACTAGCAGCCTCACTATTGGAACGACGCCATGTAGGAGCAGGGGCTGTAGCTTGACGTCGTTTGAGTTGTTGCTCCGCACGCTCAGCTTGGTGCACAAGGTCCTGAATATCATAATAGAGAACCATCTCCACACGATCTTGCACCTCAATATTCAGCCCATAAAAGAACCGAGACATAGTGGCCTCCGGGTCCTCATCTGTTCCTGTACGTATCATGAGCAACTCCATCTCCTTATAATATTCATCCACTGATTTATTACCTTGAGTGAGCCGCTGCAATTTATTGTGCATATCTCTCTTATAGTGCTCAGGAACAAAACGACGTCGCATGATCTCTTTCATACATGTCCACGTCGTCGGTCTTGTACGCATACGCAGAATTTGACTCCACCAAATTAGCACATAACCGGTGAATTCAACTGCAGCAAGTTGGAGTCTCTTCTCCTCAGCATAATGGTAGGAAGCAAAAATCTGATCCATACGCATCTCCCACTCCAAATAATCCTCAGGACCGCGGTCACGGAAAACGGGGGGATGGACAATTTGATACGTCCCAAACCACCGTCATCAACGGGAACACGAACAGCATGACCAACACGATCACGGACTGGTGGCTGAACTTGACGAGCACCTGCATGCCGAACATCAAACGCACGCTGTGGTGGTGCATACGTAGCGTCATCCGCGAGATCATCATTATTGGGTGCCACTAGTCGACGATCTTGATTTTCAGCAGCTTGACGTTGCATCACGTCGTCAGGCTGTGCAACAGGAGTAGGCTGCAGGTGTGCATGGGCAGGAGCATCGCCCAAAGCATCAATCCGAGTAGCCAATTGTGCAATTTGCGCCGTCAGTGCAGCATGACTCTGACGAATATAGTCACACGTACTGGTCAAAACCAGCCCGGACATTGGGAGCCAAATCATCAGCAAAGGTGGGTGGCAAAAGTTCCACCGGTTGACCTCCATTAGCAGCAGCAGTGGCGGCGGATTGAGTATCGTCGGCCATCGCGCCGTACTTCACGAGCAGCAAGCGAGAGAAAATAGCAGTAAAAATTCACAGGCAGACGGCGCAGCGATCAGCTTGTATAGAACGAGAAGCTGATCAGAGAGAACTAGACTCGGACGAGGACTCCAAAACGAATTGGAAAAGACCACGTTGTTTATTGTGAGTACTAGTACGACGCGATTCCCAAATCCAAACTCTCTCTTCTTTTCTTAATCCAGGCTAAACACCACGTAGTTACTCACGCATGGAAAAAGGGACGGAGCAATCAAAGCTGACTCCGATCGGAACTCCAAAATAGCTAGTACCAGAATCGCGACGGCGGACGGACTCCAGCTCCTTCGCGGACAAATAAAAACCGGTGTCTTGGCAGATCGCCTCCGGCAGCAAATACTTCAGCAGATAAATCTTAACAACAAATCTCGCCGTGAGAAACTCGACGAATCTGATACCAAGATGATAAGGATCAACGTGATCCAAAAGGGTTTTTAGGCCCGATCTTTCACGGCGAACCAAGAACAGCAACGTTGGATCAATGGAATCAATCCCACGCGATGCGCAAACACAGATCGAAACGATCAGCAATCAAAAACAAGCAACACCTCGATACGACGACCCATCTTGGGACGAACCTCACGATAACTCTTAATCTCAAATTCTAGTCTGCCCATACATGGCCGCTGCCGAACCCATTATATGGGTGACTCAAAACCTAACTCGGTTGGACAGGCCCAAACCGAACCTAACACAAACTCAAACCGGTTGAACCCAAACATGGTTCGAACCAACTAAAATAAAACGCACGAAAATAAAAGACCTACTACGTGAAACGCCTCATCCTCCATGGCATGTCTCTAGCTTGGTGGAGTCCTGAACGTGGGCTTCACCTCATCTTCTGGAGGGACGGCAAAACTGAAAGTTCCAACAATGAGAATAAATGGAGGCGGTGGTGATGTAGCAGAAATAGGCATTCTCCCCTCATCAGAAGAGATACACCGTTGACCGCAAGGCGGCGCCTTCAAGAGGATCCACAACACGAGAGTTCTGCTGCCGCATACACCTGTGTCTTTGTTTTTTACCTATTAATTCGCAAAAAAATGTTCTTGTAAAGCTGGAAAAACATATATGTGAGTTTGAACGCTCATTTGACAATACAATGAGTAGTTGAATGTATGAAAAAGGATATTATTTTACAACTTTATGAGAAAGCCAGAACTCCACAAGGTTGATATGCTTGTAGGCGTTTCATTTTTTTTAAGTACAAATATATTGCGAGAACATGGAGCTCCACGGATAGGATGTTCAAGCTAAGAATCTTAGCCAAGTGCAACAAGATAATACTTACTTATAATGTGTGGCATGTTTATCACTTTGCAAAATGGTAATATTACTTCTGTATAAGTGGACCCATGAAATCTTTAATTAGAAGTACTTATCAAAAGTGTTTATAGGAGAACCATCTCAATTTGTGCTAGCTATTTATAATTTTAGCCACCCAACCCTTTACAACCAATGGTATGGTGGTGACCAATAATTCGTAGTTCCCATACGAACAAATATGTATACTACTTACTTCCTTCGTTCATGCATATAGGTGACGTATAAGTTTACCTACACAACCTCTTACTTCAAATGGTATGGTGGTGACAATACTCCAATTAATAGGCCACACTACTATTGGTGTAGTGGTCTCCTACTTACTCTCTTTGTATGATCTATATTGGTGTCATAACTTCATCCGCCTAACCTTTTACTGCTAATGGTATGGTGGTGACGAGTACACCAATAGTTTTTGCACAAACATATATGTATATATCCTACTTACGCCCACTGTATAAGGCGTGTTGGTGACGTTCCAAGACTCAATTATCCCTTATCTCTTCCAGTTCGTTGCTCACATGGGTTTTCCATTGTATAGGACTCCCTTTTTTGTTTGAGCTTTTCAGTGTTTTGATCCAGCCAAATGGCCAGTCCCCTATATCGTTTCAATTTTTTTGGTAACAGTCTTTTCTTTAGCCTTATCATTATATTACCTCAACTCTATTTTGCTTATCATTTGACCTTCGAAGTTTGTTGCGTGCTCTTACTTGTAACCCCCAATAATTTTTTCTGCATCAAATGTTTGGTGCATCTGCAGCGACACTCTTCTGCATAAAGGTGTCACGTTCCACACAATTGTTTTCACATTATATTTTATAATAATTAATCAGGTCCACTAATTGACATGGAGTTGAAGACGTGGGATTTGACCATGGAATAACCCCCTCCTTTTCAAAACTATCATGCATTTTAGGTTTGATCAATATTAACCAGTTTAAATTTTCATTTAATATGTAGGTGAAATGTCAAAAACTATAATACTAAATGCATACCATATGAAATTATGTTTCATTATATATGAAATTATATTTCATTATAATTATGTTGCTAGTATTTATTTGAGGGTGGAAAAGTAACTATACCCAGTGATTACTGAATTCTACTCCCTCAGTTATTAAATGTTAAACACGGTCGATGCAGCGGAATGTTTTATAGGTAGTATTTTTTAGCACACATATCTAGAAGTGTTTTAATACAAGATTCATGTGGGAAAAAAGTTAAAACATGTTACATTTAGAAACGAAAGTTGTTGGTGCCTCCTTTTCCTATGCACGGAATATGAAACGAAAGAGAGAGCGTGCACTTGCGCATTTAGTCAACGCCGCCCCGACCGATCTTTAGTGAGTATCGATATCACGTTGTCAGTTGTACGAAGTTGTTCCATTTTTTTTTACAAACATGACTACCTGCCAAATAAAATTGTCAAAAATAGCTCCCACCGAATTGTTTTGTCAAAAATATCCCTGACGGTACGTGAAAAAAACGACGCGTGTCTTTCAGCCAACCGAGGTGGCAGAAGGTGCTTCCCGTCGTTACAGTTGGCGGTAAGACATGTGTTACTTCTTTGGTTAGCGTGAAGTGGTGCAACTGATGCTTTTCTTTATAGCATGAAGTCATTGCCGCCATTCCAGGAGCACAAAGTCACTTCCTGCCATTTCAGATGTCCGAAAGTCACTCCGCGCCACTTGGTTCGGCAGAAAGACACACGTCGCTTTCTCCACATCCCGCCAGGGTTATTTTGGATAGAAACATTCAGTGGGGACCATTTTTGATAATTCTAATTTTATTGGCAGGTGATCATATTTGTAAAAACATATGCACTCTGCTTCTCCCGTGGGCATGAATGCAGCGCATCATCACCCGGGTGATCATTCACCCCATCATTTTCGCTGCCACCGTGCTCAAACAATCAATGCTACAGCCTACATCGTGCATGCATGCTCACCACACCCACTGCCCAATGTAGCATCCATGATCTCCATCGAGTTGCACTGTACTAGACCGTAACACATAGCCATGTAATGGTGGTGCCATATAAGTTTGTGGTTAAGCATGTGACACGCGCGCATGGATTAATTGTATTTTTCACAGCAATCATATCGATTCATTTCTCCCTCGTGCTTAAATGGACTGTTACCGAGTGATTTGATTTGATGGCTGATGTACTTTAGCCTCTGCACTTTTGGCCGTTTACGTACATGTCGAGATGTTAAATATGTCGACTCTGATGGTGGATATGCATGTGTGGGGTCAAGTGCTATATCGTGTAGAGCTGATTACCAGTTGTTTCAAAGCGTTCCTTTCTCCTATGAAAGACCACTATTTTGGAACAAAAACCGAGAAATTTCGCATTTTCTTCTGAAACCGGTCAGAGTTTTGTTGTTACGTTGATAAGAATCGAATTGGTTAGTTTATAAGAAGAACCGAATTTAAACAGATTCAAAACCTATGAAAGACCACTATTTTGGAACCAAAACCGAGAAATTTCGCATTTTTCTTCTGATACCGGTCAGAGTTTTGTTGTTGTGTTGATAGGAATTGAATTGGTTAGTTTATAAGAAGAGCCGAATTTAAACAGATACATCAACACGACGCACCACGCCGGCCTCAGGCCACGCACTACATAAGATGGCGGCCTAACCACCCAAGCGGTTAAGGCCAACACACTAAATCTCAACGCGAAACCACACGGGCCGACGACAAAACCGTCCAAGCGCCCAAAGTTGACACCTCTGACACCTCAATGGAGGTACATAGGAGGCGACACTGGAGCCACCGCTCCGACATCCATGCCGGCCTCAAGGGGCACACCTCCTAGCCAAAAATGAGAAGACAAACCAATGCCACCCACACAAACAGGAAATTCGGCAAGCGTGGTGAAAGGGCTACATGATGATGTCTCCAAGGAGTGGAAAGACGACCGAGAGCACCGCCATCACCGGCTTCGAACAGGGCCGATGCAGGGTTTTCTCCCCGAAGCTCACCAAGGGTGAAAACACGACTATATGTTTGACGTAGCCAAGATTGCAATACAACTTAGCGCCGCTGACCGCCAAACTTGCTCCACGGATCCCTCTCGCCACTGGTTCAATCTACGAAGGATCTAGGGCTTTCGCCGTAACTTCGCGGGGCAGAGGAATGATAGCACCATCGTGAAGACACCTTCGATAGGATGTTGCGCCCAAATGCGTCACCGTTGCATGTCCGAGTCGACGACCAGGTCAAGGATTTCACGCGGTGGAGAGTTGAACTGTGCACTCGCCCCACGTGGACTAGACATACCATATTTTCAAAGTGCAGGGCATGAGCTCTAGGGCGCTATGTACGCCCACGATGGTGCTTCCAAGATGGATTCTTCCATAAGACTGGTTAGCCTTGACATTCGCTTGCCGATCTTAGGCACCCAAATGTGGAGGGTACGTTGGCTTGATAGTTCAGATGGAGTAGTCGTTTCTCGGAACTGGCCGGGTGTGCGTCGATACGCGGCCTTGCTGCTTCGCTTAGGCGAGTTCTTAAATTGTTTGCGTGTTGTGTGTGGTGGCTAATCTTTACGCATTGTAGCTCTTAATAAGATAATGCGCAGATTCCTGTGTGTTATAAAAAAGTGCAGAAACATTGTTCTTGCGAAACATAGTACAACACATACGTTCACGTGCTTAAAGGACGAGGAAAAACGTACAACTGCTGCGCTTCTTTTGTTTGTATTAATTCGATCTATCTATTGATCCAAATGTCCACAGACCCAGTTTAGAAAATTGGATGAGATCGAGTAAGGACCAGGTGCGTTGCTCTACTCATGTCGTAGCGGGTAGGTAGCTCAATTAGCTAGCGCGCAATGATGCCCGGGACGAGCCCATGATTGAAGATGCTGGTGCTTAATAAAGATGCAGCCACTTAAATCTCAAAAAAAAAAAAAGTTCGATAGAGCCAGCCTCCACGTAGGCGCGCGTACGCGCCTGAGCCTCGCCGCCGGCGACCACGTACTCCGCGTAGACAGTAGACAGGCGTAGCTCTCCCCCGCACGGCCGGTCGCCTGGCCCACGGTAGATAGAGGGACAGTCCCTTTCGAGTCACAAGGCGGGGCCGCCGGTCGCTCTCGGCGCGTCGGGTCGCCGGAGCCGATCGCGACGTGCGCCGGACTACTATTTACAGCTGAAACTATATTTCTTATTGTTGACGTGCATACTAGTATTCTGGATCTGGAATGAGGTACAAGACACGTCTTGCCTTGTAGTTGTAGTTCGATACGCTATGACTTTGCTCCATTGGGCACAATTTTACCCATTTTTCCTTTACCTAAATAATGATGTATCCTGCAGGTCACACCACTTAGATTTAGAGTCACACGTATGCTGCATTACATAACCTTCAATGGTTTGACGCCGTACGTCTCTCTTATAAAAGTCACATAAGATTTTAGTTGATTAGGAAGAGAGAAGATGAACAAGAAACTGGTTACTACTCTTCATGATTTCTTATTGTCTAATCACTGAATTTTTTCTCTACTGCAAACTATGTATTGTCTTCAAACACTTCATATTTCAGTTTATAAATCATGACATTCATGTACGTACTACTTCCTCTTGTCTCTAAATATAAGACGTCCTAGAAGTTCAATCTTACATCTAGGGATAGAGAGAGTAATTTCTAAACAATAATCATACCAAAAAAAATCCTATTATCTTCTCCATATGACAACTATAGTAGACACTATTTTTTTTTTGAACACTAGGAACCACTGACATTAGATAGCAAAGCAAATTACAACGCAGTGATTACAACTGTCATCCCATGACAGAAATCTGTCTAGCTGAACACACGAGAAGAAAACTACTGGTAAAACATGAAGATCACGCTGAAGAGCATTACCGGAGCCTATCAGGGGGTCCGATGAGAAGTCGGACCCAATCAACCTGCAGTCGTACTCTTCCGGGGCCTCTTGACATCTCGCCAACCGTAGAGCCAGCGGCTCAACCGGCAATCGCGTTGACAGATGCCTATGAGGTTGGGGATTGAGCTGTAGATCTGAAATGTCCCACACCGAGCTCAAATCAGGGGGTTCTTTGCCGTTAGACCTGGGAAACCGCAGCAGAGACGCTCTCGCCCGCCTCCGGCATGTCCCGAACAGCAAGAACGCGCAGTCCTCATTCTCAGCAGTTTGCGCTAAATACAAAGTATTGCAACTAGATACATAGCAAGAAGGCTTACAGGATGAACTAGCACCGACTGATCGAAGATCACAGCAGCTCCAAGAAGCCACCATGTAGAGATTGCCATATTGGTGCTTCTTCCAATCTGAATCGTCTCTATTCTTCCAGATTGAATCATCGCCCCTTCCGATCTCCTCGCCACCATGGCCGGCCAGAACGGAGATAGACGACACCAATCCAGCAGGGAAAAGAGGATTCATCGCAGCGCCAACAGTCGACCGCATCCGAGTAGCTTCAGCGCAACAGACTGCCCACCATGAGCCCCTGCACAAACCGAAGCAAACAACATCCGCATCCACGCTGAAACCAGCATGCATCGGCCGAAAATACTGCCAGCCGCCACGGCCACTCCAAGATCCACTCAGCTCCCACCATCCTCCACCTCCATGGCGACAAATAGACGCAAGCTGGGAGCAGAACAGAGCACCGTCTTCGTTCCCGATCCAGGCGAAGTTATTTAGGGGAAGAAAGGAGGAAGCCGGGGCAGCGCCACCGCCCGCCGCCTCCAACCACTGGAGGACCAGGAGCAGCAAGCCCATCACCACCAATCGCCAGCCGATGCCCGGAAAACTCGGCGGCAAAGCTTCCGACGGCATCTCGCCAGTCGCCATATAGGACAAACTCAAACAACAGACTCAAACCTACTACAGCTACTACTTATATACAGCAGGGAACACAGCCACCTACGCCTACCGCACGCCGGCGAGCACGCCACCGGAGCTACGGACGGTGAGGGGCGACGACGAAGCGAAAGACGACTCTCAAACCTACTGTAGCAAGGGATAAGGGACACGGAGGGGAGTTAGTAGACACTATATTGAATAGTCAATATCGAGTGCGGGCTATAGTGAGATAGTTTTTTTGAAAACTTGATTCCAAAGTTTCAAATAATTCCGAAAAAATACCAGAATGTCGTCCACTATGCCATCTCGAGAAAGTAACTTTCTACAAGCAACATACTACCTTGAAGATTTTTCGCAATTTCTCACACGATCTAGAAATAACAATTTATAGGTTGACACCGTTAATCATACGATTTGAACTAAGACTCATAGAAACATAACAAGAGGTTTATCAAATTACAATGAATATGAACTGAAAAATAGTCAGTGCCTCTTTGATTCACGTGATTTAAAAAATACAGTGATAAAAATAATGCAGGAATAGGAAGTCATGACCTTTGAAATCCAATAGGAATAAAAAAACGAAGGAATCAGTAACTTGTGTTGTTTGGTTGCACTGTGAGGAAATATACATAGGAATTTTTCCAATAGGTCTCACCTCATGTTAAGAATCCTATAATATTGTAGTGTATGAAAACATAAAGTGGTTTTGGAGGACGAGCTCCACGAAGTTTTCCTGAAAAAATTTAATTCAACATTTTAAGTTTCTTTAAAATATACAAAAAAAACATTGTAGATGTTAACAAAGTTATATTCTACGGTTTTGCAAAGTTTCAGCGAGAAATAGTTAGTATCCATCCTACACAAAAATGACAAATCCTGACAAATTTTAAAAAATCTAATTTTTCACTATTCACATCTCAGATTTAGAAAATTGGCATTTTACACCGATCAAAATACAGCTCGAATTTATATTTTGCAGGATGATAGAAATAATCACGATCTACTTCTAGGATTTTGTCACAATTTTTCAAAACTTGGAAATATCAGTTCTGAATTTTTCAAAAAAAAAAACAAGTTATGTCGAGCTCGTCCTCCAAAACACCACACTCATGAAAACAATCCATCATAAACATGAACTATCCATTCAAATGGACGCTATATGGGGAAAATATGGGTTAAAATCCTGCATAATTCATTTTTAAATTGGTTGAATCAAAGAGACCCCACTATTCTTATTTATCCCTCCTTACAACCCGCATAATTTGTATCCAGCTACGTAGTACCTTGCATGCCAATGTGTACCCGCAGCAGCAAGATCATATCCCTATAGTACGGAGTACGTAGCTAGGAATGTCATGCAAATTAAAACAACTGAAATACCGGCATGTTGTTGACATGCATGCACCCGTACCGTACCACTTTTTTTCTTTTCTTTTTTGAAATGCGTACCGTACCTCCCGCCACGTGTAGTACAGACGTGCACATACGTTCCACCCGCGTACGTACGTACGGCTACTAGCTAGATCGTCACAGATGCACACTTGCCGTACGTTTAATTTGCTCGACATGAAGTAACGCGTCAGGCGTTCTCCCCACCTGGCCATTTGACTAAGGGCGAGTTCGGTAGCCTGGCTACAGAAACAAGCTGGCTGTTCGCTTGATTGCAGCTCAGGATATAGGCGGCCACGGGTTCCGCCAGTCCGTCTCATCCGCGCCGCTTTAAAGGCTTCAACGGCCAAGCAGAAAGGCCGCGAATAATTAGCGGATTTCATGGATACGTCCACCACGTCCGCTACTGGGTAGGTCCGTCACGCAGTTGAGGAAAGAGAAATTCAGTGGTATGATACGACTAGCAACTACTCCGTTGGAGACGGGAAAGAAAAAGGAGCACGCGCCGCCGCCAGACGCCCATACCAGCACATCGCCATGGGCCATGGCCTCCTCCTCTCGAATCCGCCGCGTGACGCAGCTGCTAGGAGCAGCCGCCTCCCGCCTCCTCCACGCGCGGGGCTACGCGGCGGCTGCGCCGCCCTCGCCGGCGGTTTCTGTCTACAAGAGCACTCATCGTGATCTGCCATGGCATCACCGTGAAGAACCAGTGGATGGTACCTTCCACAACGGAGGAATAGAACCTTTCCGCCACCACCATCGCCCTCCCAAATCCCAATCCATGGCCGCCTCACAAACTCTGCGACCTGATTTCTATTGAGGTTGCAATTAAATTTATGTAACACCGTCTCATTGCCCTGTCGAGCGGCAGAGAGATTCGCTCGTCGGCCGCCGGCCGGCTCTCCGCCCGCCGCCA
Source organism: Poa pratensis (assembly GCA_947311845.1). Lineage (NCBI taxonomy): Eukaryota > Viridiplantae > Streptophyta > Magnoliopsida > Poales > Poaceae > Poa > Poa pratensis. The sequence continues at coordinate 21,690,928 of CAMZMU010000035.1, forward strand.
CGAAGCCCCATCGTCTTGCTCCCTGGCCGTCCCTGACCTCCAAGCGCGTTGACACGCCTGGTCGCACAACTGCGCCTTCCCCGTAGCTGGCCACAGACAAAAAGCTGCATGCCTAGATGTTCTGTTGTATGAATTAGGAAGATGCATAGGGTGGAGTAGGAGGAGAAGATTCCGCTTGATTGGAGACGCAGCGGACGCGGCTGGTCCGCCTCTTCCGTCGGACGCTGGCGCTAATACAACTGGCGGACGCGGAATCCGCTAAACCTGTAATTACAATCAGCGGACTGAGCTGGACGGACACGGACGTCCAACGACCCGTTCGTCTGCATCCTTAATTGCAGCCTAGTTTTTTTTGCACAAAGCTCTTCTTAAAGCGGGCTCGGGCCAGGCCCAGTGACAACAGCCGAATCAGCTGTTTTTCCGTGGCCATGCCGGTCAGCTGCAAAATCCTTCGCTCCTGCACGATGGTAGGTGAGTATGTGCCTACTCCCCCTCAACCTTAACTAACCTCACTCCTAATAACTGATACAGTGATCGGTTTAAAATAAGGTGTATACCAAAATGATGCGTTTTGATGATGTGGTTCCATTCCGGGAATCAGTTCGAGTTTTCGTTAACCATGTGGACCTAATTTCGTGTTCTTGCTCGAAACTTTTTTGGATGAATTTGTCGCACACAGTTGACTGTTTGCGGTTTCCTTTGAGGAGTAGCTTCATCTCGTTATTCCGCACAACTATCGTGTTTTAAATTTTGCGTTTCGTTGCTTGTAGATGGATAGATCTGGCATTGTACGATGCGTATTTAGACTGTTCTTGTTGTGCGTGTCTTCTTCAACCTCTGCTATCGCTCGTCTTCGTCGAACTCTGCCATCGGCATGTCGTGCCGTTGTCGTCGAGCTTCGTAGGTGCAGTAGGTGCCCCGCCGGCGGATGCGTATTTAGACTGTCCTTGGTCTATTCCTGTTATTCAACCTTCGCTCTAACTTGCCAAGCTCTTGCAGCCGCCATGCCATCTACTCACCGTCCAGCTTTGCCGCCATGCCGTCTGCTTGCCGCCCCCAAGCGCTCAGCTCCGTCGCCATGTCGTCTGCTCAGCTTCGCCATTGTCGCTCAAGCCGTCGTCATAGCCGCCGCTCGCAGGCAGGCTACCTCCGCCGCCGCCGCTCGCATCGTGGTCATGCTCGCCGTTCTACCGCTACTTCATGGTGAGAGGTAAGTACACCTATAAGCAAATGATGAGACTAACCGAATCGGTAAACACAAGCTTGTTGTTTGGTTGTGTTGCATGAAGAGAGCTCTCGTTTTTTGATGCAGACAAACAAACAACAAGCACAACATGGTTTTAGAGGTGGCTCTACTCAGCACTGCCCCCTGGAGCAATGCCCCCAAGACTACGAGAAAGTGATGCAGCCTACCAAACAAGCCCTAGTTGAGCTGTTCAGACGTACGTGACTGATCGCGGATTTTTTTGTCGGCGTACGTACGCCGTGGCCAAGCTAATTTTCGTTTGTAGAAACAACGGAAGATATGAGAACTTGTTTGTGGGTTAGGAGGGTGGTTGTACCCCAGCCCACCAGAGTTCAAACCCCAGGTTTGACGCTGGTGTTTCTCATTTAGGCGGAATATTCTTTCAGTGGGAGGCGACGTTCCCGTCGACATCGAGGCGCCCGTGGTGACTTCGTCAATCTCAAGACCCACTGCATGTTCAGTCTTTCGGAGGTGCTCATAGGGGTAGCGTGTGCGTGTGTGCGTTCACATGGATGAGTGTATGCGCGTGTATGTGAGCGTCTGCGTTGTACTGTGTTTCTAAAAAAATGGAAGTTTACAATTTGTGTACACTTCTCATTATTCTTGGAACAACCAGTAAGCAGAGGCGGAGCTGGCCTCTGGGCCGTGGCCCGGGTCGCAACAAAATTTTCTACTTACTGTATAGAAACAAAAAAACTATCCCAGGGCACACCACATGAGTTAATGACAAAAAACCACCGCATTTGGGGAAAACTGTGACAAATGCGGTTGTTTTACCCCAAATCTATTGGTTTTTACACACGGCAGTCACTGTGGTGGTTTTTTGTCATTAACTCCACAACACAGGCCTAGCCCAAACACCTGTTCGCTCTCTCGCTAATTCCTCTTGCCTCTCTCGCTCGCTCGTGTCTCTGCTTGCCCGAACGACACTTGAAGAAAAGAACCACGCCGCCCCTCGCCTAGCTCCTCCCTCGACCAGTCCCGGCCCGGCACCCCCTGCCATTTGCCGCCGACGCCGGAAGGCCGGCTTGCCGCGCCCGTGCCCCGCATCAACACATCTCCCCTTCCCGATGCCGCCCCGTACACTTCTCATTATTCATGGAACAACCAATAACAGTAAGCACAATCATGTGGTATACATGATTAGAAAATAAACCTGATAAACAAAAGGAAACAGTAAGCACACACATATTCTCACGTTGGCATATACCGCACACAACTTGTACACACTTATATTGGTTGGGATTATTTGGTTGTCTTCTAGATTTTGCCTTGCAAGGCAGAAAATATCTAAATAGAGTTTTTGGTTTTTGGTTTTTGACTAGCCAAATAATAGTCGGATCCTCATAAAAATAGAAGTTACAATGGCATCCACCTTTCTTACACCTAGAACCTTAACGCAAAAATAAAAAACACAGTTGGCCCCTCGCCCTACAGATCACGACGGCCTCCTGGGCAGCAGTGATGCACACCACGGCTTGACCTCCTGGTTGACGGTAACCTTTATATGGCAGCCGATACGGACGCTCCCTTCGCAGTTGATGTTGTGGAAACAGGTGCGATCTTCGTAGTCGATAGAGACGCGGTCGATGTCGCTGAGGCAGATGCAATCTCCCTAGTCGACGGAGACGCGGTCGATGTCGTTGAGGCAGATGCGGTCTCCGTGGTGGACGGAGACGTGGTCGATGTCGTTGAGGCAGATGCGATCTCCGTGGTCGATGGAGACGCGGTCGACGTCGCTGAGGCAGATGAGATCTTCGTGGTCGATGGAGACGCGAGTCCCGCGGCCATCACAGGCGCGAGAGCAGAGGGTCGAAAGACTCCCCACTTGTTCACATGGAGTTGCATGTTTCCAAAGGACAAACACATACCTGCATAGAGATCGGTGTACACCGAGCGCTGGGCCGGCGGGTGCTGATCGTAGGTGAAGGAGCCGAAATGGATTGGCTCTCGACGGTCGGGGTGTCGATCTTCATTGCCAATGGAGCCGGTGCAACCATGCTTCCAACACTCTTCTTTCCCACAGACGGCGCCAAATGTCGAGGGGTCACCTCGGCAGATCCCAGGGTCAAGTACCCGGGTTGATTGAAGGGAAGAAGATGGCGAGTGCTGGTAGTTACCACGGCTGACAAGCAAGGCGATTTACCCAGGTTCAGCCTCCCGGAGGATAACACCCTACTTCCTGCTTGTCTTATATATATTGATGGAGTCGAAGGTTACAATGGCGACCCCGGCGAGATGGCAATCTCGCTAGGGATTCGGTGGATAGTATGGACGTACCCTCCACATAGGTCCCTCCTAGCCTTTATATGGAGGCTAGGTCTCAGGATATCGATGTCGGTTAGGTTTACAGGATTTGGTAAGTTTCTACCGACCTAATCTTCGACTTCCTTGGGACGTACGTTGTCCTTCTTGGGACCTTCACGGGCCTGCAGTGTTTGATCTTGAGGCTTGGCGTGCACCATGTATCTTCATAGTGGGGCACCCGAAAGGTAGGCCCACGTCAGCATGACACGACCTCGTGGTGAGCTGGCAGCTCCTTGCATAGATAATGGTGTGGTGGTGAGCGGCGTTGAGTGGCGGCGAGGACGCGCGCGTCCAGGATAGGTCGAGGGATGCGCGGTGAGATCAGCGAAGGCATGATGGATGGTCGCCAATGCGCATAGACGGCGGTGACGGCCTCCACCCGCTACGGCTCGATTCAGACGAGCGGGGATACGTGCAGCGATGAAAACGATCGGTGGACGCACATCGAGGTCAGGGAGGCGCATCGAGTCAGGAGATGCGCGGCAGACGCTAGCCGGCAAGCGGAGATGGCGGCGACGGTGATTATTGCGTCGGGCCGGAGATGACACTTGCCTCCCCGCGTGGCCAATCCATTTGGGTCATTTGCTGGGAATACCTATATACGCCAATTTTGAGCTAATGCTTTGGGTGGTGAACAAAAATTGTTGCTCCATGACCACTTTTGGGTATGCTATTGGATAAGTTTTTGCCCTAATACTCACTATGTTCTTGATTATCCTGCATTTTGAGTTTGGTTAGGTCAGACCTTTTCAAGTTTGACCAAACATATAGAGAACATCTATAATACCAATTGTGTATAATAGGATTATTATGATTCCAATAATATTTATTATTGTTCTAAATATTGATATTTTTCTTATATAGTTAGCCAAAGTTTAAAAACTTTGACTTTGATTAAACCCAAAAAGCAGAATAATTTGGAACAGAGGGAGTACTAAACAAGCAGTTGTCGATATTGAGAAGTTTTTGGTAAGCTCTTGGTGATGCTATTACAGCTGTTCTGAATGGATATACAGAACGATCAAATGGAGAGTCTGAACTTTCAGTCACGCGATTTTTATACGCGAGAAGTAAATGTGCACATTTCCGATTCGGGATCAGCTGGACTTTTTTTTAGGGGTGGGATCAGCTGGACTCATGCATCGATCATCGCCAGCTAATGCCTTCAGCATTAGTCCGACCCAAATAAATTCTTTGCTCGTGCCATTCGTGATCTTGGGTGTCCGCTACACGATTATTCTCGTCGTCATGCTTCAAGCCAAGCCCGACCTACTGCACCTATCGCAAACGCGAAGTACTGTACTTATCCACAGCCTCCACGTTCGTCCGCCGCGTAGGCACTCACTCATCGTCACCGCTACGTTGCCACTGTCAAATCCTCCTCGTCAACACGTGCCGCACATCATGCATGGCAGGCCACACGTGCCGTTATGGAAGCGGGTAGCGGTAACAGCGCACCACCGCCGGCAGCTTACAGCGTCCACGTATACAGACTTGCACCGCCCTCGAAACCGTATAAGACGCCTAGCTCCGGCCGGTGGGGCAGCATAGCATTCGAGCAGGCTAGCCAAGTCCGTAATCTACAGTAAACTGATCTCGCCCGTCCACTGACGATCCAACGGCGCACATCAGCATCCCGTGCCCCGTTTACAAAAAGGCTCCTCATAAACCGTAAAATTGCTCCGCGGCCCACGATTTCCCGCAGTGAAGGACCAACTTGCGATTTCTGCAAACATAAAGGACTTTCCTGGAAAACCTTCAACACTTTCCCCTCTCCTCGCTCCCGCGCGACCGTGGCGACGCCGCCGCCGCCGACCCGCCCCGACGCCGCCGTGAGCCTCCCCCGACAGATCCACGGCCACGGTCGGCTTCGCCGTCGTCTTCTCCATCTCCTCTCCGACGAACGGCCGCGTTGGCGTCGCTCCGGCGTCGGAATTTCTTCCGCAGCGACCGCCGTGCTCCGCCGCATCCACGCGCCACTCCGGCGACCTACGGCTAGCGGCGCCGCCCCTCCCTGGTAGCCCTCCTCGGGCGCGCCCGGCGAGCGCACGGGAGCGTGCGGAAACGCGGCGGCGCGCGACGATGGCACATCAGGTGGAGAAGGCGCCGGAGCTGCAGGATCCGGGGATCCAGGCGGAGCTGGACCGCCGCGTCTGCGAGGAGGGCGAGACCGTCGTCAAGGGCGGCACCGGCGGCACGACCTCGACGCACAGGAGCGCCTGGCCGAAGGTACGTCTCGTGCATGGCGCTGGCGTATATGAATACGTATACCATACGTGATCTTCTAACTATTTTTTGTGTTGCAGGGCGTAAGACGGGAGGGCTGAGCCGTACCACGGACTCCGGCAACGAGCGCCGAGGACGAGGGCGGCGTGCTCATCGAGCCAGACGAGAAGCTATTGCAGGAGATCAAGAAGGATCTCGGCCGCGAGTGAAGGCCGAGAGGACGTTCAGCAGCGTCAGTGTAGTAGTACTATACTATGTAGTGGCGGATCTAGTATCGGATTGGTGGGAGTGCCAAGCTTACTACTCCCTCCGTTCCTTTTTATAAGTCGTTCTGGAAACAATTCCGACCAGGTGGAAAACGCCAGAAAGACCATTCTAACCTCGCTTTTCGCAAAAATAACTAGTCCTACCCTCCCGAAGTAGCGAACCGATAATCGAACAAAACAGAACAAAACAGCGATCAAAATTTGAATCCTCGCCGTCTCCGCCTCGCGCCTCCGCCTCGATCCGCGCCTCGACCAGGGAGATCCCTCACGCTCACACCTCCCTCCCTCGCGCTCGATCTGCTGCAACTCCCTCCCTCTCGATCGATCTGCTACTGCTGGGGCTGGCCCACACCTCCCTCGCCGCCCCAACAGCAGCAGCAGATCGCCGGCCCCAGCATCAGCAGATCGAGGCGGAGGCCCCAGCATCAGCAGATCGAGGCGGAGGCCCCAGCAGCAGCAGATCACTGGGCATCAACCAGCAGATCGCTGGGCAGCAACCAGCAGCTGCGCCCCTCCCTCCCCATCTTCCTCGCTGGAGGAACTCAGCACCTCAGCGCCAAGCAGGGCTCCCAGAGCTGCTTCTCCCAGCTCAGTTCCGGCAGGCACGGCTCCGACCGACACAGCGCTCAAGCATAGCAGCTCCAGATCATCAGCTCCTTTGTGGATCAGCTCGCCCAGTAGGGAGAAGCCCAGTGCCTGGTCGCGCCTGGTGCTCCAGCTTGCCCAACGCCTCCTGTGCAAAGACAAGCAAAACTATCAGCAGATATGGTTCTACCTGATCTCAATTGTACTCCTCCTGATGAAGATAATGTGAACATACCAGAAGAGAATGGGAACATACCTGAAGGAAATGTAGACGCAGGTAATACTGTCCTACTTCCTCTTTACTCCAGGCTGCACATAGTGCCCGAAGAGATTGGTATCTTGCTCCAGTTTTAACCTGTCTTCCTGCGCAACATTATGCATCTTACTAGAGTCCCATTCACCTGGATAAGTAAAACAAACATTGATTAGCAGTTTTAATGTAGCAGTGTTTAAATAATTCAAATAACTTAGCTGTTGTATTAGCAGTTTCGAAATAAACCAATATGGAGTAAAACTTGAGTAACTTGAGCAAGTTTTAATTTATTTTTGGTTTTGTATCTTTTTGTAGGTGCACCTGAAGCTGTGATGTTGGACATAAACATGACACCACCTGAAGAAGAGGTGATCATAGAAGATCAAGAGGTGATCATGGAAGAAGAACAAGAGGTCCTGAACATGACAGGTGTTTCATTGTACTACTCCATTTTCAAAATTACAGCAGCAAGTGAAGCAAGTTTGGATTGTGTGTTGTGCAATTTTGATGTGATTAATCCTTTGGCTAAATCCAAGAATCCAAGACATCTCACAAAATTCACCAAGTTCTATCGATGTAAACCACTAAGAGACAACAAATACCTTGCAGGGATGTGATGGATTTCATTTCCATCAGCTGGCATAACCATGCATTGTCGTTGTGCTTGTGTTGTTTCTTGATCCTTCCTGCATCAAAACAAAACAAAACAAGCAATTAAGAGAAGCTGAAATTTCGAAATCTTGATTAACTTGAGCAAGTTTTAATTTCTTTTTGGTTATATTTATTGGTGTAGGTGCTCAGCAAGCAAAGAAGACACGGAAAACACTCAGTGATACACAGAAATATGCTGCCTATGTAGCTTTGCATGCACTCTGTATGAAAGGAGGTGGAAAATTTGATACGCTTGGCTGGCTGCCGGGAGGCGGCGCTGTTGGTACGCTTGGCTCCCCACGAAGCCGCCCAGGTGAGGGAGGCAGGAGGCTGGGCGCAGGTGAGGGAGGCCACGGGCGCGACGATGAACTCCAGCGCGACGATGAACTCGAGAGCAGGCGAGGGAGGCCACGGGCGCGACGATGAACTCCAGCGCGATGAAGATCTCGAGCGGACGCACTCGAGCGTCTGTTCGCCTCCATGGTGTCGTCGGAGAGCGCGACGCAGAGGTCGTCGCGCCTGCCCGAAGCTCGCCGCATCCTCGCCTCCGCCTGACCGGAGCTCGCCGCATCCTCTCCTCCGCCTGACCGGAGCTCGCCGCACATATGACCAACTCTAGAAGGATGGCAGAGCGCGTAGCAGGCCACGGTCATGCAGATCTATCGCCGGCGGGCACAGATCGAGCGCCATCTCGCCAGCAGCACGTCGCCGGCGGATAAAAATCCAATCTTTGACCAAGGCGGTTGCGGTTGCGTGTGGTGGGGAGAAATTGGGTGCGAGAGGGAGCGCGGCTAGTGGGGAGCGGGGCGGCAAGGGGGAGGGAGAAGGCGACGGCGAGAAGAGTAGCGCCGGCGACGGGGAGGGAGAAGGCGACGGGGAGGGATCCAGCGAGAGGAGAGAGAGAGCAGTCGCGGTGTGAGGGAGAGAGTCGTGCGAAAGAGAGAGAGCGCGGTCGCGGGAGGGCAAAGTTGGAAAACGTAAAAATTTCGTAGCGTGATAGAATTTTGCCTACGAACGCCCATCACACTATAATTAGAAACCGAGATGCCATGGCACCCCACTGGATCCGCCCCTGATACTATGTACTCCAATTACTAGCTACCGTGTGTACGTATCTAGGTCCTACCTATGTACAGGCCATAGGTCGCATCCATGGATGGATGCACTTGCGGCTGGCTACAAAATTTTGGTCTCGTACTGTAGCCGTAAGCCCGTAACCCCCACTATATATGCGTGTGTGTCGTGTCTTGTGTGTGTGAGCGCGCGATAGAGACTAGCGTGCTCGATGTCCTCTGGCTACAACATTTTGGCATGTATGTATATGTAGCCATGATCCTCGGGTATATGAATGAGTTGATGAGATCGAGAGGCTTGTCTTCTGTGTGAAAAAAACCGATCTTGGCAGCAGTCGTTTCTTTACCCTTTCCATGAGACAAAATATTGTGAGACTGGAGCGAATAACAATCGACCAATTTGTGGAAATGCGTTGATGTTTAGGATGCCTTGGTCTAGGGCTCACCTGGCGGACAAGGTTAAGAAAATCTATGAGATGAGAGACCAAGATAAGGGAACAACCGGATCTCTAAATTGCGAGCCAGCGTTTTTGTTCAGATACAAAATACCGAATAGTCCTCAAATCAATCACAAACTCCTATAATTGAGATTACGTACATATAAAATCTTTAAAAATCTAAATTGTCACAAAACCAAATCTCTAGTAAATCTTTCGATGAGATGAACCGAATCGTTTTCTTGCATGAAACAATGAAGGGACAAGTTGCATCCAAACAATTACTCAACTTACGCTTTAAAAAGAGAGAATACCATCCTCCTTTTTTGTTTTGTTTTTGAGATTACATCCTCCTTATTTGTTTGAGTACGCTACCGTCCTATAACTGGGCCGGACGAATCCGGCTGTACTCGTGGAGCTCCGCAAGAAGCATCGGCCCAGCCCATCTAAATGATAGCTATCATGCGGTGCGTAGGTTTTCTTCGTTTTTCGCCGACGCCGCCCCATCGCCGGACCCTGGAGAGAACGAGCAAGTCCGTCCGTTGACATGCATGGCAAGCGTCTCCGCCGTATCGGCGATGATTGTCCCCATGGCGTTACGCGTGAGAGTTTCAGGCAGGATGTATGCTTCCTGCTCGATCGCATCCTCGGCTTCTACGAGGCGGCACTCGACCGGCTACCGGCAGGGACGAGGATTCCCTCGCTAGCCCCGCGCCTCCTCAAGGCCGGCGTGTGCTTCGGCTTTCTTGATCCGGTCTCCAACATCATCGCCAACACCATCTCCTATACGCCCAGCCCCGAGGAGAAGGAAGATGACGATGATGATGATGATGATGATGATGATGATGATGCGAGGGAATCGATCATCTCTAAGATCATCACCAACACCAACGATGCGCAAATCTTTGTGATACCGCTGTCCCAGACAGGGTTTGCTCCATGACTGTGGCGAGGCGGTCGCTGGAAGGTCTCATCAGCTTCCTCATATTCCAGTACCGTTACTTGGTGAGCACAGAAGCGGTGCGCTACCTGCGCCTCGCTGGAGGGGATCTCATCACTGCTGTGCGGCTCATCGAGGAAGATCGTAACAAGAGCCCTGCCGAGTTCGCTTTCAATATCACGTCCCTTACCACCAAAATAGCCTTGGAGTGTGCTGCCGTGTCCGCTGGGCACCCCAAACCACTCGATCTTGTGGGAATGTCGTTTTCGCTAGCGTCTCAGCCGGTCAAGGTTTTGAAGGTCCTTCAGATGCGCTGCAGCTTATGCCCTGCGACCCTCAAGCTGCTTGCCAAGCTGCTCCGTGCCTCGACTAAGCTTGAAGGTCGGGGTATCAACAGAAAGAAGAAAAGAAAGAGGGGTGAAGGGAAGAGGAAGAGGGATGATCTGACGACAGTGAACACAGAACTTGTGGAGTGGAAGCCGGGTATGCATGCAGCCTTCAGACACACACAAACTTTGAAGTTACTCCTTCTCGGCAAAATCCATGCCTTGTACCTGGAGGCACTAGCCTTGCTGCCTCGGGATGGCCTGCGCAGTCTTCACCATGGCAGCCTCATCAAGGGCGGATATTGCTATGGCCCCATGGATCCTGTTTCCAACATCATCCTCAATACCATTTGGTATGGCGTTGCATTCCCCACGCACCCAGACTTTGTGTTCGACTTTCAGGTGGACATGATCTGCACGAGAACACTGATGCGCATCGAATGCTGCTCCCTCTATGGTCTTGTTGCCTTTCTCCGTGCTCGGTTTAGCTTCCTCACAGAGCACGATGCTCTCTGGTTTCTTCTTCTAAGCAAGTTGGACTTATGCTTAGCTATCAAGATGGTGCAAGCGTCTTATCTTGCAGATGCTACTGGAACTGACTCTGATGCATATAAGAAAGCAGCGCTTGCTTCATGGCACCCGGACCCTGACGCACTGGTGAAATTCGCCACCTCGTCTTTGGACATTTTGCCCACCGATATGCTTGCGTACACACTGGACGATAGCGCAGTTGAGCACCTCAGTAGGCTTATGTCCACATTTTCATCTATCAAGTCAAAGAAGCTGAAAGAAGTATCACCAAGCTCAAATATCTTGAATGAGAACCAGAAAATGTTAATTTCGGCGATCCGAAAAAAGTTTAAGGCTGACCAAAAGTTTTATCTCAAAAAGGTCAATGCTGCATTGAACAGATTTTCTCGGCAAGAATTGGTTAGTACATTTTGTAGTTTATTCCGTTTTCATTTTGTAGTTAATATGAAATGGAAATAATAGAGAAAATACCCTTAAGTGTATTAGGCAAAAACGTTGTGCTGAAATTTTATTTATTTATTAAATATGCATCACAATTTAATGCGGTTCAGTGCCATTTCCTTGAATGTCCATACCGATCTGCTTCAGTTTTTAGGTTGACTATGATCATGTGTAGTTGATATGAAATGGAAATAACAGTGAACTTCAAGCTGTATTAAATAGAAAAATAAAATGTTGGGCTGAATGTTTACTCATTTGTTTAAATGTGCATTACACTTAAACGTGATTCGCTGCCATTTCTTTGAATGTCTTTTTTACCAATCTGCTCCATTTTAGGTGGATTATGAACTTCATATTATCTGCGGTGTGAATCCCAAGGTAACTGAAGGCTCCTGTGTTAATCTGTTCAAGAAGAGGTTCAAATTTGAGTATTTCCATATCAACTTCTGGGCAAAACCAAAGCAATCTCCTCGCACACCTCTAGTGTTGTTCTTCGCCGAGTGTAGCAATATTGATAATGATGAGGAAGAAAGACCATCCTTGTGCGTCCCTGTGATGAGTTCTTTGATAGATGATGGTATGCTCTCTGCTTGCACTTTCCTTTTACACAATAGATATCTTATTTTAGTTGTGTGCGTTTTAATTAGCATTAAGTATTTACTTGACATGCTTATACACTATCACTGTACAAATTGATTAAGTCAGCCATTAAGTTGAAGAAAATATCACAAAATACTGTTCCAGTATTTACCTTGTGCATTTTTGTCCCATATTTTTAGGACATAGTAGCTCTGTAGCTCTTTAGTATTTAGAACTTCTGCACCACCAAAGAATCGTAGTATGACGGCATGGAATTCCTTTAGAATTAAATAGCACGAAAGAACATTTACAACCATTGTTGACGCGTCACAGCTCGGATTTTTCTAACCTAGTTAGTCTTTCATGATGGCACCATTTCATCCCCTGTACTAATTAAGTGACATGCACATCTCAATGCTCTCTAATAGAACTACCTCCTTTTGGAATTTATCGAACACCTCATATCTGAACAATTCACTACCTTGCTTCTTTATTTCCCGCGACAACTTCAGAATTTTCTAGGCATTGTATGGAAGCTTGTGTTCTTAACTATCAACTCCTCTTAGCTGTGTCAAACCTAAGTCAAAACTATATAATTGCAAGCTTGCGACCAATAATAGCCTGATGAAAAATGAATTTCCACTCTCTGACCTTGATGTAGTTTTGTAAGAAATCCTTGAGTGGAATATGTCCATGAAATAGGCTGGAATCCGCGCCTCACGAATCTTGTACCTAGTAGCCCACCACTTTTATCCTCCAGCTAAAATCAGAAATGAAAGAGTGCATTTTTAACTCAAATTCCTTGGGTCAATCTGTGCACCCCATATAGACGAATTCAGCCTTCGAATAAACAGAGGGTCTTCTCTTACTTGAGGATTATTTTCTTTTGGGATGTTTCTTCAAAATATGCCACATGCACAATCTGTGCTCGGTGGTAAGCTCATAGCCTCCCTGATGTTAGCTTCTTCAGTCATCTAAGTCTAGGCTCTTAACCTCACATAGTTTTTTTTTCCTTCTACGCTTCTTATGGTGATGGGTGGCCGTTTGAGCTTTCTTTGAGGGATCAATAGCGTATGTACTTATTTTCGACTCAAATCCTTCCTATCACATTGGAAACACTTCCATATAAGCATAACTATGTCATCCACTAGCTTCTCTTGCTGACCTATACAGACTCTAAGTCCAGCAGGATGCGCACATGACCTGTAAAAGTTCTTCACAAAGTCTGTAGTCGTCTAGTATTATCCATTCTAAGGGCTTCAGTTTCTCTTTACACTTAGGGATGAATTATGAACACTGTAACAACACTAAGATGATTCAGTTGGTACCGTAATTGCATATCTATCTAAATTTTAACAACAAGGCAAAAACAATGGTCTCTGGCTAGATACTCACACGTAGAGGCATGCTTGCTTTTTTCCTGGGTGTACTAAAACCATTATTATTACTTTGTGGGGCGTTTATGTCGATGGATGATTGGGCATCAACAAATTCATGTGCAGTGCAGTGCAGGCATGGTATTGCTAGCTTCATAATCTGCGAAGACGTTTGACCATGGGTCAATGCACATGCACATCTAAACTAGGCACATGTACTATCGCATATACTCCCTCCATTCAGGGGCGGAGCTGGAGTGAAAGATCACCTGATGCATCTCCTCACGTTTGCAGCCTTGTGCAGCCTTGTGAGCTGGAATCACGGCCGCATGATGCACATTTTTCAGCCTAACCTGATGCATTGGCCTTATTAAGCTCATAATTAGCACTAAAAATTTCTTTGACCCTGATGCATGTGCATCAGGTATAGGCTATACAGCTCCGCCCCTGCCTCCATTCCACAATATAAGATAGTTTAGCCATTTTCCACATTCACATGCATACACATGTATGTAGCCACTTTTTAGTGTACGTATGTGTACATTCTTTTCTATTATGAATGTAGACATGAATGTGTAACACCTAAAACATCTTACATTATGGAACTGAGGGAGTACATAACAAATGTAAGTGTAATAGAACGTCTGCGGAAAGTTCTTGGAGCCCATTTTTTGTTTATTTTTTAATCAGTTAAAAAAATTCTGGAAAAAAAACTAGATGTTGACAGTGCTATTTGGGTCGGGGCTGTGGTTTGTGTCCTTGAGTTAGTTTGGTTGCATGATTGGCACCAGTTGGATGATTGCACATCGAATGCTCACTTATTTTCATTTTGTTGTATAATAATTATTAATCCATGTACTGTTTTTCTTTTATACTTTTGTGGCGGATCTTGACCTTCATATCTTATCGGAAATTTAGTGCGTGATGAATTGCTTGAGACCCTTGTTTGGCTTTTTTGGTTGTTGAGGCTGACGATCTATTTTTTTAATGAAAGCCCGTTGCTTTTGCTGTGAGCATAATGGAACCAAGATTGTGCATCCATGGCTTGAAAGATATAATGGACGCTACGAGGATTTCCACAATATGGCTTCCGGAGACCGTGGTGTACTAAATGAGTTTATTATCAGTTCTTATGATCTTGAAGTGGATAATATGTCCACGCTAAAGGAGGACTGGATTTATTTTGATCCTAACATGGACGCCAAGGTTGCCCAAATGAATCCTATTCCTGACTGGGCTAGGAAGGTTCGCGAATGGGGAAGAATCATATGACAGCTTGTAAATTCCACATCAAACTCTTTCTTGTAAAAATCGGTCGGTAATTCGCAGTGTGAGACTTGTAATAACAATTTCAGTAGGTTTAATTTACAGTATTTCTCTTTTCTTGTGTTTGTAAATCATGTTTCAACATTTAACTGTTTTTAGAGAAGATACAATATGAGCCATTGCAATAATTTTACGTCCATCACTTGGTACTTTGTTCCGGTGATTTGAATTATGAAGACTATTTATTATATTTTGATAGTTTATGTTAATGTATACTCCACACCTGATATGCATTCTCCTACATGGCCCTGCATAATTTTTTCTGCGGCAGTCTCGAAAATAGGCTACTCACTCCGACGCGCAAAGGTTGTCCCACCCGCCATTTTAATAAAAAGTCATCAAGCTTTGAAAACATATCATGTCATCCCTAGTGCTCTAGTCCATTCCGTTCCCTCGTTGGAGGTCTTTAGATCTTTCTGCTCTCTTCAACTCGCTAGGGGACACCGTGACTTGTGCAGGTCCGCCTCTCTCTCCCAAACTACCAGGCGCTGTCGCGTATTTCTCTCCTGTCGCCTGTGGTAGCGCGAGGTCAAAGTTTCGACTTTTGGCCGATGACTGATCTTGTGGTGACATTGACTGAATTGTCAGTGGTGGAGGAGCGGTAAAGTTTTCAACAGACGTCATCCCTCCCACAAATCAACACGTTAATGCTTTCTTGTTTTGTATGTCAACTTCAGTTAGAAATGCATATTGAGGTATTTGCTGCAACTTATGATCTATTACGGAGAGTTGGGGTGTTTTTAGACAATGATGTGCAAAGCCCTAGGTTAATTTAGTCAGTAATGATCAAGAAAAAACAGACATGTGCAAAGCAGCAAGGATCACATATTCCAGAAGCTATGTTTTTTTCCACATCAAGAGGGCAATACTTTTGTCAGTTATGTGGGCAGTCATCCAAAGTCTGTTGACCTGGTTTTGAGATGCAAGGTGAAGCCTTTTATTTTAATTTTCGTGCTTTTAAGCTTAATACAAAGACACACAGTTCGTCTGCGGGTTCTCGTGTTTTTTCCCCTCTGACTATGTTTTTGCTATAGGTGTTGTGGAACTTGGTGTAATGATGCTGAAAGTTTATATGAACTAGCTAGAATTAGACATACACCTAAATATATCGAGTTACTCATTTGCTATATGAGTAGTTCTTTTATTTATGAAGTTCATTCGTCTACCTTGAGATTCCCACCGCCTTGAGAAATTTAAATGCTAACGTGAACACTCATTTGGGTCATCTCAAGGCCCCCGCTTGGATTAAGGGTTTTTGAGGCGGAAACGACCAGTATTATTTCACGGACCTAGAGTGCTCCGTATTTTTCTAAGGAATCTGTCGTTTTCTCACCAGTGTAGGAAAAAACAGTGAACCAAGCGGGGCCTAAGAGTCATATTTTTAGTGGCTAGTGAAACCTAAGATGTTTCTAATGGTACAAAATTTGGACGAAATTCAAAATATTTATAATGCTATAATAAAACCCAGACATCACCTAGAAGTTTTAGTGGTACAACATTTATGACTACATGTTGGTTGA
Organism: Poa pratensis; assembly: GCA_947311845.1. Classification (NCBI taxonomy): domain Eukaryota; kingdom Viridiplantae; phylum Streptophyta; class Magnoliopsida; order Poales; family Poaceae; genus Poa; species Poa pratensis. The sequence continues at coordinate 21,707,011 of CAMZMU010000035.1, forward strand.
TTTTAGACGTTGCAACGCACGGGTATTTTGCTATTAATACACAGTTTACCGGATACAATTTTCCCGCTATGAGATTTTCCGGTATACAGAGTTGCTCTTTATTTGTAAATCGGGACTCCTCTAACTTTTCCGTGACTTTTGAGTCACTGGTGCGTGGGACCAATCGGACGTGAAGCCCACCTGTCAACCACCCAAAGTCAGGCTGGGCTAAGTGAGAGAATCCAGGCCGCCACAAATCAACACGTTTAATGCCACACGCTGCATCCCCTCTCCAGGCTCGCCCGCTGGTTTTAAAATCCAGGCCGGCAAAATGGCGGCGTCGCCGTTCTGGGAGATGCTAGGTACCGCGGCGGAGATATCAGGAGGGGAAGAAGCGGAAGGCACAATCTCCCTCCCGCTGGCGGCGCCCCCGCGCTTGGCGGTCCTCAAGCTTCCCCGTAGTATGCTGCCGGACACCACCGCCGGCGTGTCGGTCGTCGCCGCGATCCCTTCTGCCCTCCTCCTCCACGTCGGTGAGGGCTCAATCTCTCGCTACTACCTGCCGGATATCGACACCTTCATCACCATCCCCGATCCAGAGTTCCTGCATCCGGGCCGCCTCGGGCTCCTCCTCGAACCGAATGACGGCCTCTTCGTGATTGAGCTCCAGCCGGCGGCGGTCAAGCCACACTCCTCTGGTATGATGTCATGCCCGTGCATTACGATAGAGTAGACTCAGTGGACATGGGCCGTGGACTGGTGGCAATGGGCTTGGGGTTTGGTTTCGTCACAGATACAGTAAGAAGGAAGCCAAGCGTGCAGAGACAGGGATGGAAGAATAGAACTGAACTCGGGTTGTTCCCGTTCCTCTCTCCCGTCCCTTACCTCTCCGGTGGCCACTCTCCACAAGTGGCAATCCTCTACGGTGGCCGCTCTCCACAAGCGGCTTTATCCCTCTCCTCACGTCCCGGTGATCGCCGGCAGCCACGGGGTGTTACAGTGGTACCAGAGCTTAGCGAATCCTCCACCGAAAATTCCACCCAAAAAAATCCCCAAATTGGCGTTACGATTTGGTTGTGCGGAGGCGATGGGAGCGGCGGAAATGAGGATGGATGCGAGACAAGCCGCAATCATGGCGAGTCTCAGCGAATCACGTGCGTTGCTGGCTTCGTGCGCGCGGCGACTGGGCGTCAAGGGGCAGGAGGGGCAGGTGGCCACCGTGCCTTCGCTTGCCACCATGACCACGCCGTTGTTCATGCCGCATGGAGTATGGGAGCAGCAGATGACCAAGCCTTCTTCAGTGTTCTCGTTGGTTCAGGTCGTGAGTGCTGGTAGTCCACACGCGGACGCCGTCTTCACCTCCGCCATGCCCACCAGATGTTCGACGAAAAGTCCTGCCCGCTGCACCGACAGCAGCCAACTCGTGTTCCCAGCAGGTGACGCTACACACCCTGCTGCTACGACCTCGTCTGGTGACGGGAACTGCATGCTACAAGGTGTTGGCTGGGCTGGACTGAACATGCAGGCAGGCTGTTCGACGCATTTCCTCACCGGCTATGCTGCAATTGCTCGCGCTGTCAACACGGAGCTGTGTGGCACCTCCTTCCCTCGCTTTGATGGTACCAATCCATGCCTCTGGCGAAGTCGGTGTCTCGAGTACTTCACTCACTTCAGTATACATAAGTGTATGTGGGTTGTCACTGCATCATTACACATGGATGGTAAAGCGAAGGAGTGGTATGAGGCTTACAGGCTGGCTCAGGTGGTTGGTGATTGGCCTGAGTTCATTAGCGATGTTGAAGCCCACTTTGGTGTTAGTGATCTTACACCATCGACAACAATGCTGGCAGCGAGTTCAAGCCCTTTGCAAACTCCTTTTCTGTTTGACGGTTCTGACAGCTCCATGACATATGTCACTGCAGTGCAAGTGGGTGCCAAATTTTTTTTTTGAAACCGGGCAGGAGGCTTGCCTTTTCATTGATATAGAAGAAGTGAATTGGCCAGTTTATAAGGAAAACTGGCCGAAAACCGGATGCAACAAACGCAACACACCACGCCGGCCCCGAGGCCACGCACCACACAAGTCGACGACCTAACCACCCAAGCAGCCAAGGCCGACACCTCACCCCTCAACGCAAAAGCGGAGGCGAAAACCGGAGCCGCTGCTCCGACATCCACGCTGGCCACGGGCCACGCACCACACAGGTCGACGACGAAACCGCCCAAGCAGGAAAGGCCGACACCCTCGCACCTCAACGCGACGAAGCGGAGGCGTGATCGGAGCCGCTGCTCCGACATCCACGCCGGCCCCAGGGCCGCGCACCACCTAGCCGAAGACGAGAAGATCGTCACCGCTGACCACCAAAACATCCCCACGGGTCCCTCTGGCCGGCGAGCATCCAAGACGAGGCCCCAAGGGGAATACGACGCCCAAGCGCCACCCTCGCCCGATCCACGAAGGATCTGGGGTTTCCCCCGGAAGCTCCCGGACGGAGGAGTGCGAGCACCGCCACGACAACGCCTTCAAGAAGGAAATGACGCCCGAGGGCGACACCGTCGCCTGTCCTGACCGACGATCAGGGCAAGGTTTTCATCCGACGGAAAAACACAAACCGCCCGCCCGCCCACACGGGGACCGACCAGCCCACCAACACAGACCCGCACGCAGACACCGTCAGCCCCGCGCGCACGACGGTCCACGGCCACCAAACAGAGCTAGGCGCCGGGGCCTAGGTCCGCCTCAAGCTGAGCCACCTCCTAGCTCACCGCGCCGCCACCACCAAGTCCGGGGCCGCCGCCCCGGCGTCCAGATGCTGCAGGATATCTTCACGCCCAGCCACGCTCACGCGGTGCCGCTCCCGAAGCCGACGCGATGTGCCGGCCAAAGGGAAGCCGGACGGGAGGCCTCCATCTCCCGCCGACCGCGCTGCAGCCCCCGCACGCCCAGCCGCACGCAGCCGGCCACCTCCACCTCGCACCAGACGGCGCAGCGCGAGGGAGGAGCCGCGTGCAGCCCAGCCCGCCCGGCCCATCTGGGCCCAGAACGGGCCCTGGCTGCGCTGCTGCTGCCGGCGGCAAGCGGAGCGGCCGCCGATGCCGAGCCGCACCACACCAGCCGCCACCGCTGCAACCCGTCGCCCGACGCCCGACGGAGCTCCGCCATGGCCGCCACGACACCGGAGAGAAGCGGGGCGCCGGCCGCCGATGCGTCCACCGCGGGTCGCCCCCAACCACCAAAGGCAGCGGGAGCCGCCGCCACCGCGGCGAGGCCAGCGGCAGCGGCGGAGGAGAGGCGGCGCCGGAGGGGCTGGCGGCGGCGCGTGGGTGCCAAAATCAGCTCTTGTGTTACACCTGACATGGCTGAAGAGGTGCTCACCGATGTTGGAGGCTTCTCCTTGTTTCTGGACCTTCACCTATGTTCTGCAGGTGAGGTGTTCTATGATATTCCACCCAAGGACGTGGTGTGGGATGAGGATCTTGCCGGCTGCATTGTCACTCACATTGGCAGCTCGTCATTGTTTCTAGAACAGATTATGGATACTCATGAGGAATCTGAATGTAAAATAGACAAGCTAACACGTTGGGAGCATGTACTAGGTGGAGCTGGACCGATATTACCTGTACTACCTTTAGAAGAAGGCATGCCGCAGCAGCTACTTTTAAGGGAGATGCAACAAGCGGGCACTGATCTTGCTACACGTTTTTTACGATTTGATCCTGGTGATTGGTGTTCACTGCAACCTTTTGCGACAGAACTTCAGTATATGTTGGGCTTGTGTCCGTTGTGGCTTTGGCATTATAACAAGGATGCAAGGCATGAGAAAAGGAACCTTGTTGGTACAATTTTGTATTAATGCCATGGACTGATACAGTTTCCATGCAAGCATCGAGAGGATGGTAATCAGTGCAGCTACATATTAGGGCTCACAATGTTGGGACTGATTGCAAACAGTGCGGTGGTGCTAGATTGTACAAGGATGTGGCCAACAGAAGTGAAGATGAACAATGCTCAGTTTTTTAGTGACATCCAAAGTGGACGTTTGGACAGAAAATTTCAGTACAGCCCATGTAAACTCAGTGTTAACAACCAGATGATCAGACAAGTGCAACAAAGGCTATGCAAATGCAGTTATTGCTGCTCCTTGATTCATTTGACAGACCACATACAGTATAAACAATGGGATCCCGGTGTTATGTGGCTTCTAGGTGCAGAAGGGATGAAGCTTTGCTCACCACGGCCAAGAGGGGCTATTTATCGGATTTCATGGTTGAGAAGAAGATTTTTGTGCAGAGGTTCGAGCTGCAGTTTGTTGCAACCTGAGTGCGCCATTGCTTGGGGGCAAGCAATGTTTCTTGGGGGCGGTAATGTCATGCCCGTGCATTACGATAGAGTAGACTCAGTGGACATGGGCCGTGGACTGGTGGCAATGGGCTTGGGGTTTGGTTTCGTCACAGATAAGAAGGAAGCCAAGCGTGCGAGACAGGGATGAAAGAATAGAACTGAACTCGGGTTGTTCCCGTTCCTCTCTCCCGTCCCCTACCTCTCAGGTGGCCACTCTCTACAAGTGGCAATCCTCTACGGTGGCCGCTCTCCACAAGCGGCTTTATCCCTCTCCTCACGTCCCGGTTATCGCCGGCGGCCACGGGGTGTTACATATGACGAGTCGGGTTCGCAAACCCCTCTTGTACCCCCTACCGATTCGGCCGCCGTTGGCCCCCCACGGTGTGGTCTCGCACTCAGGCAGCCTGTGGTGGGTCGATCTCTTCCGATGTCTCCTTACCTGCGACCCCTTTGCGGAAGCGCCGGCGCTTGCCGTTGTCAACATTCCGCCGGGCAAAGAGCTGGAGTACAAGGAAACTCGGGCCAAGAGGATCCACAAGCGGCGCTGCGTTGGCGCAAGCGGCGGCAAATTGCGTTTTGTGGACATGTATAAGAGTAGGAACAGCGGCGGCTCCAGACAGATCAGTGTTTGTGAGGCCACTTTTCAAGAGATTTGGAACCATGAGACATACAAGGCGACTCCTTTGCCAAGGAAGACTCCAGATCTTCTACTCATACATCCCTCGCCCCAACATCGTGTACTTCTCAATCAACGACTGCATCTTCGGTGTGGATCTTATTTCCAGTAAGTTGGTAGAGTTTACTTTCTGCAAGCTGTCTGTGCCGCCCAACGACCACAGTGTCATCTCCCCCGTTCATGCTTGGCAGCCTCCTCCACAGGAGTTTCATATCGATGACCTGTTTGATTCGTCGGGGGATGATCGCTGGTCTGACAACAGTGATGATCCTGATACGGATGGCACAGACGAGTCTGATATGGATGGCACAGATGAGTCTGATGATCCGGATGACACAAGATATTAGAGTTCTTTTGTGGTACCAAATGCCCCTATATTAGCATCGAGGAGTTTACTGGAGAAATCTTCTTCTTTTTATCCTGTTATAAGAAAACTCATTCAGTTGGTTCAGAAGTGAAAGAAGAAGAATGTAGAGTCCGTAGCTATATAAGCAATGCTTGACAACTGAAGGCTTGCTACCCCTTTTTGCATGGAGCAAGTCAGAGAATATTTTGAAAAAGGTTCTGGAAGTAATATGTAGATTCATCAGATTTTGTGATCAGATCTATCCTTCATTCTCGCCAGCAATGTATTGTTAATCTGTAACTTTGTCGGATTGGCTAGCTTCATTAATCCGAGCAATAGCTTGTGTATTATATCTAGCATGTTTCCAAGTATACCAATGCAATCATGTATCCTTTGTGCCATAATTAGTAAAAGAAGGTTCGAAGCATGTTCCACAAATATAGATTTGCTGGATTCTTTGCAATAGAATATCATGAATTTGCAGAAATATTTGTTTTCACATTATTTTCTACGGATAAAAAATATGCTCATACTGACTGTAAGATTATCAACGTATATTTGTTCATTATGCCGTAAATTTAATTGGTACCACAATTTTCAGGGAGGATGAAATTTAAATACCAGATACTTTTCTTGTGTTGCTTTAGAGCATCTCTAGCAGAACCCGCAAAACGCGAACCCGCAAAATAGTTTTGCAGGTCACGCAACTCGCGTTTTTTGGCTCGAAACGCGGCGCGGCGGAGCAGAACCCGCAAAGCAGAACCGTAAAACGGAATATTTCTTGCGTGCTGCTGCAAGAATAGCTCAAGCATGTCCATGAAAACTTGCGTGCTTCAAGATGAACAAATTCAGCTCGCCGGGGACGGGCGCGGTGAATAGCTCAATTTTGGGTTGGAAAAATTCATACCTTTCGGTCCCGTCGCCGGGGACGGGCGCGGTGGATGCAGCAGCGGCGGCGGGGACGGGCGCATTGGCCTTCACGGCGGCGCTGGCCCTGATTTTCCTGCCCGCCTGCCTCTTCGGCTTCGCGGCGGCGGGAGTGCCCGCGGCAGCCGCGGCAGCGTTCGTAGCCGCAATCAAAACTTGGGCCGCGCCTGCGGTGCCCAGTCTTCTCCGCTTCGGGGCCGCCAATGGAGCAGCGGGATCTGTCAATGGTGCCTCCCCGACGCGGACGGTCACCAGGGACGGGTTGGTGGCGCTCATGGCCGGTCAGGGTCAGGGCGCGCGGTGGCCGGAGTGGGGGAAGAGATAGAGGTGGCGGCGGCGGTGGGGACGGGCGCGCTGAAGGTTCCCTTGCGCCAACGACACAAGAGGATGAGGTTCCGGCTGCTGGTCGGGGGGGGGGGGGGGGCCTAGTTTTCTCGGTTCTGAGGCGCGGATTCACGGGGCCCTGCAAAATCTTTTGCGGGTTGGGTAAATTTGTGGATTCTGTTCTCCGCCTTTTTGCGGTTTTCAATCCGCATCGGGCGGTTTACCCCTTTTACGGGTTCTGCTAGAGATGCTCTTAGTCTATATTGCTGAGACGTGCGACTATCCAGGTCGCATCCCGCGCTGTTACCTGCACATCATGTTTGCACTTCCATATCCTCATGCCACACATCAATGCTTTTGCCACAGCATGCCTGAGTGGTTCCCTCCCTGGTCATTCAGTTGACAGTCTGTTTCCTTGCACCTTACTCCAAATCATTCACACATCTGTGACTGAATGTAAAAAGAAGAAACTTATAAGTCGATCTGAACATGAGTTTTAACATACCTGACTGTTTTCCAGTGGTTGTCCTTCCTCGTTCTTGTACATTTTTGTTTATTCTTTTAAATTAAACTTATAGTTTGCTACCGGTCGTTCAATAAATTGTGCTGTTTTGTGTTACAATGAGATAAAGGTGAAAAATGTGGTTCCATATAGAACACTTAAAGCAACTGGCAAGAAACAATTCTTGGGAACTAGACATCTAAGTTCATATCCATGTTTTATATCCTCATATCCAATTCTTGTCATGATGGGCGTGTGGAGGTTATAATTTACATTCTTGTCTTTTTGCAGGCAATACCAAGGACGAGTAGGAAGCAAAGTACATGCCAAGTTTTCTGTGTTTTCTACTTTTGACGTGACTGTTGGTTATTAGAATTGTGAAATGTCAAAAGTAGACAATGACCAACAAGATATGGACTATTCAGCATATTTGCAAGATATGGACTATAGCCAATGATGAATGACCAACTATTCTTTTTAAATTCCAAGTTTAACAGGAATCAGTGTTGGACTATTCAGCATATTTTCATTTATGTTAGCTTCAGATATTCTTATAACTTTGCATATTAAGAAGACAACGACGCTTGCTTCGATGATAACCAAATAATTGTTAGCTAGAGTGGGATGTGTATGTTTATACAATAATTATAGGGTATTTTGGCGCTTTGCTTTCTGGAGGAGCCAAAATTGTATTTGTATGCAGCATTTCTATAGCATTGTATTACAGTCACACACTATTTGTTGTTGATCTGCATACTTTATATTTAAAATATAAATTATTTTCTATGGCATGAGTGTTTGTTATCCGCGTCCCAAATCGAGAACACCTTGTGGCAAAACTATGAGATCATTGTTCTATTATGCATGAAGTATGCTGGTGGATCCGATTCTCAGGCAAAGCGGTTATGGTATTTGTACTCCTCAATGCTTAGCTCATCTAGCAGGTTGTAAAGAGAGGCTTTCCTGTTTCGTTTGGCAATGAGTATATTCTTGAGGTCGTATAAAGAGGACGATGTGAATAAAGTGTACCCACTGATCAACCCTATAATTAATGTAGCACTTCCGGTAAACACAAGAAGTTGTGCAGCCCAATAATGTTAAGATTTAGGAGCTTGACAATGAAGAGAGTGGAAAACTTGACTGGGATGATGTATGTGGAGATCAGCAAATGTGTTGCTCACTCCCGAGACCAATATTTCAGAGAAAAAGTTGCCAATTGTCTGGAGTTATATGTTGCATTAGCACATTATTCTGCTCCCTTTGTTGATACATATGTGATGATAATTGATAACATATGCCTCTTGAATAGGATGAATGAAAGAAAAGACCATAGGTGCATTGAACGTGCAAGTTTACAGTAAACCGTTTACTACTCCTAGAAAAGACTTAAAAAGAAAATGGTTGATCTGATTATTTTCATTTTATATTGTGTGACTATGCGGTCTTTCGATATGTTCAGTTATACGGATTAGTTCTTTTTTCCGAAAAGGAGGCCATGCCCTAGCCTCTCCATCGATTGATGCATGCAACCTTTATTAAAATTATTGGAGTTCAAGTCTTACAAGTGATTACATCATGTGTCACATAGGGTCGATACATGAATCAACCATCTAAATAGAAAATTAGAAATGATAGCATAGAATGACTGATCATCAACATGATATCCTAAGATCAAAACGCCAGCTGTACTGGGTGTATAAATCCCGCGCCACCGAAAGGAGCCGGTTTCACCCAATATCCACAGCGGCCCGCTTTTCCATTATTTGTTTGTAGAACCACGTATGAATCAAATGAATAGCCATCAGAATTACCTGCATGAAAGAGGAAGGACTTGCATTGTTAAAAATAATGTTATTGCGTATATTCCAGATGGCTTAGATTAAAGCACAATAACCCACTTAGATTTGTGCTTTCTCTTGTTTGTCAACCCCTGAGCTGACTACCGAATAAGTTACAGATACTCATTGGGCACGTAATATTGAAGGGCATAAAGACAATACACCATACCATTTTAGCCAAAAGACAAGATATAATTAAATGTTGAATTGTGTCATCTTGATCACAAAAGCAACATTTTTTTTACATCAATTTCAGTTACGTTTCAGTAGGTTATCTTTTGTGAGAATGACCCTCCGATGCAAGAACCACATAAAAATCTTTATTTTTAGTGGTACTTTCATTTTCCAAATATATTTACGAAGATGTCTAGTATGGCCACTTAAGTAATCTAGATATAAGGACTTGATCATAAATTTACCTGAGGTATTAACCCCCATTTTTTATTTTTTTTATTTTTAGTGGTACTTTCATTTTCCAAATATATTTACGAATACATCTAGTATGGCCACTTAAGTAATCTAGATATAATGACTTGACCGTAAATTTACCTGAGGTATTTAAGCCCCATTTGAGATAAAACCGATGCTACCGACACCTTCTTTCTTTGAACAATGTTATACAAGGTTGGATATTGATAAGAAAGGGCTTGTCCTCAAACCACGTGTCCTCGCTGGCCGGCGTTCATGAAGTAGGTCAAGAGGGAAGCCCACATGATGAGAGCGCGGCATAAGCCGGCCATGTGGAGGTTGTGGACGCCAGCGGGCTTGGCACGAGGGACGGGCGAGGAGGACGACGTGCGCCTAGGAGCCATGGACCTGCACGGCAGTCGAGCCTCGGGCCGTGGAATGGCATCTCAGCTCCACAACGATGAGTGCGACATATTTTCTTTGGGGACACGTCGCGCTCGCGCACGTTTGGTGCCGATCTAGTCGCCATGGCCGCCGCTCTTTGGGAGAAGACATGATTTGGTAACTGATTCAGATTATGACTTTTAAAAATGTTCAGGGGTTAATTTGTAAAATAAAGAGCCTGGCTGCGAGCTCTTTAGTGCATAATTGGTTTGGAGCGAGTAGATACACAAGATTTAGATCTGATGATCAAAATGATCTGGATGCACAGATGCATAAAATGCCGGATTCATAGATACGGCACCTTTATTAGCTTTTCAACAATATTTCATTTGCTAAGTTCCGACAAACGATTAGAAAACTATGTCAAAAATACAACTCGTGAAGTTCCAAAAAAACATAGCATTATAGAAAAAGAACGAAAAACGTACGAAAGTGGTGTAGGGAACTATTCTACAACCGGTTGTAGAATAGCTCGTACGATAATATAAGTATATTGTTCTATTTGTTCGCATAGTTTAAACCGCATAACTAGGAATGTTATTAAACATTAGTTGGTGTTTTTCTATCTTTGTTGTTGTGTTTTTTGGTTTGTGCTGATATCACTGACAGATATTAACTTGTATTTTGTAACAAAATCTATTTATGAGTACTATTCTATGACACATAATTTAAATAATTTATACGTAATTATGGTGAAGACCAATAAAGAGTATGATCTAACAAATATCACAATAACAGTTTCTAGATGATTAACATACTAGTACTTGGTATCGAAATGACATTATTTTGAGTAATCAACAATACAATAAATATTTGGATTCCAATAGATAAATATGCAAATTTGTCTTGCTATATGCTATCATAGATTGTGTTTATAAATATATGGTGCACACAAGTCCATGCCAGTCCATGTTTGTGGCTTATTCTCCCTAGTAGGAAAGGTCGTGGATACGCTAACAAACCCAACCCTTCCAGACTCATTTGTTTAGCACGAGATAGGTGATGCATGTAAAATGCATACATAAACTTGCACTATATCACTCATATTTCAATCATATTTGCATCATACAAGGGTTATACCACTGTTATTTAATGATTTTAGGAAATAAAATAATTGTTTCCTATTTTTATGGAATTAACCCTGCGCAGGCAGAAAACCCTATTTCTTTCCTTTTATGTTTCAGGGACCTAAACGACGTCATACAATTCTGGAAAAATACAGGCGTCAGTATTTTGGAAGGAGGAAGACTAGGAGCGAAGGAATCAAGCAAACAGAGGCCGGAGGGCCAAAAGAGGGTGGCCCACGCGGCCACTGTACCTGGCCGCGTGGGGCCCACCATCTTGGGCCTCGGGCTCCGCAGCCGTCGATCTTTGCTCCACCGCCTTCGTCTTGACCTAAAAACGCCTATAAAAAGGTCCCCCGACGTTCTCTGGAAGAAGCGCCGTCATATCACAGAAACACGAAAACGAAGATCTGGAGCTGCAGATTGGAGGGGGAAAACTCCGGCGGGGCGCTGCCGGCGTGGTCTCCATCTTCTCCATCGATATCTCCACCATCTCCATGATGAAGTGGGAGTAGTCCACCTCTGGACTATGGGTTTGTGGAAGTAACTTATGTATTTCTCCTCTCTTTGAGCTTCACTAATTAGTACCGTATGAGCTGCTGAACATGATTACGATATATATGTAATTCCTATGTGGTGGATCTTTTTGTGAGTTAATATATGTTGAGATTGCAATGTTTGTTTCAGTTATGAATATAGATGCATATTATGTACCCCGTTCGTATCTACTTGTTATGATTAAGCATGTTTATGAGAGCGTGTGTGGGGTGATGTGTGCATTAGTTGGAGTAACGGGGGGTGGTGAGTGCGGTAAGTTGACAACTGTAATATCGCGATCCACTTGGGTGTTTACCTTACTTTGTTGCCTCACTAGGGATAAACAAAAATACCATGCTACAAGGGTTGAGGGTGACCAGCTTCTTCCTGTGACTAGATCTAGCATGTTCTTATTTTCACTTCATGTCATGATACTTAAAGCTATACTCTGATTTATATTAAACTAAGGTGTTATGATTTAGTTCGCATCTTGGTGGAGTATAAGTGAGATTAATAACCAAAAGATCTCTATGTTAGGACGTGATGCCCATATAATTAGTAACTTGATATCAAACTTTGTGTTGCAATCTCATATGTCAACTCTATGTGTCCATTGTCTGCCACACCATTAAAAGAGAGAGTGCATTTGTGAAACCATGAACCCCGGTCCATTTTTAATCATAAGAAACACCTTTCCAACCACTTTTACCACTTTTCCATTTTCTGCAATTATTAAATCCGAAAATACAAAAACACTTTTCCATCTTGCATTCATCATAAAAAACCCAAAAATATCATTTATCATTGTTATCATCATCCTTGCACATTCATTCACCACCATTGCATATTTATTTCTTGTTTGCATTGCATTTATCTTGATATCATTCATACACCTTGTGCTTGACAACCACAGGTGAGGTTGAGGACCAAAACAATTAACCTTGTTTTGTAGGTGACCAAAAGAAGGATAGGAGATAAATCTTCACTACTGATTCCCCGAGAGTTCGATATTAAACCCTCGAGTCACCCTCGTGGGGAAAACACGTCTTCCACTTACTACACACTCTGCACTTGGAGTCTCAACCTAACCCATTTACTTTTGACGCAGGTAACTACGCACCGAGATCAAGACTGATCACAAGCTGTTTTCTGGCGCTGTAGATCAACCTCTTCAAGGGCCATCAAGACTGTTTTCTGGCGCCGTTGCCGGGGAATCATAGCTGAAGATTTATCCAAGGAGATCACAACAAAGTCAACATCACCAACTTGTGCTAACACCTAAGCTTGGGGAGGTTGCACCTACGTGAGCATCATCTTATCCATCTTTACCTTCAAAGCAAAATTATTTGTTTTGTCATTGTCTTGCATTGTAATTCGGTTTGCATTTGTGGACACATTTTATTTTCAGTTTTGCATATAAAATTAAAAAATACAAAAAAACTTGCTAAAATGGAAAAGAGAACCTTTTGGCCATTTAGTGTTAGGAATTTTCCTCAAGATAAGAATATCCTATTGAAAAAGCTGAGGTAGATCCTAATATCATGAAGGCGATTTATGAACACCGTTTCTATGGGAAACCAAAAGAAGATCCCATAGCTCATCTTAAGAAGTTTAATGAAAGATGCAACATGTTAAAACTGAACCATGCTAATGTTAAATTAAGCTTTTTCCTTACTCCTTAGGAGGAAAAGCGTTAGATTGGATATTGAGATGGCCACCTGGGAACTTTAGCACTTGGTTTAACTTGAAAGCTGCATTTGTTGAAAGATTTTGTTCCACTGAAATGATCTGTAATTTAGACAAATGGTTATCACCTTTAAACAAGAAGAAGATGAACCTTTGGTAAAAGCATGGGAAAGGTTTAGAGGTATAGCTTTTGGAATGGAACATGGTCTTAGGGATTGGATGCTTATGCACATATTTTATAGAGGATTGTCTGAAAACTCTAAAGTCTTTTTAGATAATGAATGTGAGGATTCTTTTATGAATACTGCTGCTACTGACACTCATTATCTACTTGATGGCTTGCTCTTGGAAGTAAGAATTAAAGAAAGTTTAGAAAAAGCCCAAGTGCCTGAAGATGTTTTGATGACCGTTATGAAATATTTAATCTTTATAATAGGAAAGACAAAGTTGAGGAAGTTAAAATGCTTAGTGAAGTCAAGGATCCTTTGCTTGACTTAGAAAATTGTAGCTTGCATGAACTAATCTCTATCTTACAAAAGTTTGCAAGTGATCCTTCCATCAACACTAATCAAGCTGGCTTTGGTTCCTATATTGCTAATCATGTCTTGAAAGAGAAAATTGCTAGGTACAACCAAGAGGCCATGATACCACCTAAGCTTGGGGATATATGGATTCCCAAGGTACTAGTAACTATTGGAAAAGAGACACATCATGCCATACTTGATCTAGGATCTAGTGTCTCTGTCATGTCTAAAGAACTATATGAAGTACTTGAATTGAAAAATCTTGAAAAATGCTCTATTGAACTTGCACTTGCTGATGATTCCATTAAACATTTTAGGGAAAGTAAGTGATGTTATGGTAGAGTTACATATGACTTTTGTGCCTGGATTTTCTAATCATGGACATGGGGAATAAAACCTCTAGTCCTATTATTCTTGGAAGACCTTTTCTTCGTACTACAGGTGCTATCATTGATTCAAAGGAGGGGAACGTGAAGTTTCAGTTCCCACACAAGAAGTGCATGGAACACTTCCCAAGAAAGGGGGAACATCAAAGTTCAAGCTCCCTCATGAGCTTCATCTTCAATAAACAACAAGTAAGAAGCCTAGCTATATGGCTATAAAGAAAGCGCTTTGCGGGAGGCAACCCGGTTATTTTTATGTGTGATTTTCTTTGTGTCCTCTTGCTGTATCAAGAGAGTTTGTTTTTAGTTTAGTTTCTGGAGTTTTTAATAAAGTGCCAAGTTTTACCCATTTTGGTCTTGAAAAGTTGCTTATAGCGTTCGGAGATTTTATTCCTGCACGAATCTGTGCACGGTATGATTTTTAATTCTTATTCTGTAACTCCGAATGAGCTCATATTTGAACTGTAGTTGCAACTTTTCATCCTCTATATGCATGAATTTTGTAGAATTTTTCGGCAAAGTTTGGTAGGGTAGAAAAATACGTTTTGATGCTGCTGTTTTTCTGGACAGATTCTGTCCCATTTTGTTTTATGCATGTTTTGAACTTTTATCTTGAATCTTTTTGATTCAAATGAGTTTATGAGTAGGCATACAACATATATACTTTCTGGACATTCATATGATGTTTTGTTTAAGGATTATATGCAGCAAGAAACCTATTTGTTTATCACTACTAATGCACCCCACAGAAAAAAGGGAGAAACGG